>JAPKLX010000517.1:0-117711 GCA_026898415.1 Leonotis leonurus | reverse complement strand
GCGTCTTGCTACTCCCAAACTCTCTGGAAGCAGGTGAATGTCAGGAAACTCTTGAAGTACAGAATGTTCTGCCTCATTCTCCAGCAGATTAATAACACTCTCTGCCTGACGTTTCCTCTCTTCCTCCTCATCGACAGACTCTCCTTCCTCTTCATCCTCACTTATTCTTTCCATTCTGTTCGGTGAGGGTGTAGGTGTTCTAGCGGGAGAAAAGTCTTTCTCCTGATGTGGATTAGGACATGTTTCTAGTTCCACATCAGCTGCTGGAGTCTCTGTTTGTTCTATCTCTGCTTGTGTTGCCTCCTTTTCTTGTTCTGTTGTCATGTGTTCTGTCGGTTCTGATTGTTCTGCTGCTGCTTCTGGTGGTGGTGAAGATTCTTGGACTTTCTGTAGTCGACGCCTCATTTGTTTAGGCTGCGAGACTGAAGTTTCTATCTCAACAGAGCTACCTCGCTTGACTGAAGTCTTGCGAGCCATCTTTTCCTTCACTACTTTCTCCTTTGTGGTCTTGCCTTTCTGCTTTTCCACTCCTTTAGCAGGTGGCATCCAGGTAGGATTAGAGCCGCCCATCTCCAGAAGTGCTACACGATGCACCTCATCTGTTGTTTTGTTGAAAAAGGCAGGTGAGAGTCCCAAAGACATTTCGAGCTGATGTTGATCTTTGGGTATGGAGAGGCTTGTGTTGAATTCTACAGCATCCTCCCACACTTGCTGTTTGAAGTATCGTTCCACCATCAGGCTGATTTTGGTGGAATGACGTAGATTTCTCTTAACTTCCACTAAAGTTCCTCTGCCTCTGCTATCCTTGGTATACGTAACCAGTTTTGCTTCCTTAGCCATCAATTCAAACAGTATTCTGCTCCAGTTGACTCAGAGATTGAGGACAACTGCCGTGAAAATTCGGAATTTCTCAGGAGTTACCTGATCATACGATCCACTATGGTTGAGAAAGATTCTCTGAACCAATTCGAGCAGTAACTTGAAGCCTTGTTGGAGTAAGGATCGCTGAAACATTCTTCCAGTATATGAGATGGGTATTACCATCATGATTTCTACTGCCTCCTACAGTTGTTTAGGAGTGATGTCGTCCAAAGTCAGACCTTCATCTTTCAACCGATACGCCTGGTTGATCATTTCGATAACATTGTATGGTGTTTTGCTAGTTCTGTCACCGATTGGCATCAACACATTTGCTTCAAAACCATGTTTATCATTCTGCCATGTCAGATAGAATGTAGCCACTTGTTTTCCCAAAAACATGTTGGGACGAGAGGTGACAATATTGCAGAAGCCTAATAGCATAAGAACATACAAAGCAGATATATGTATATTTATCAGTTTTATATTCACAGGTATGAATGTTCACATCTAAACAGTTGATTAGAATGATGAGACCTTTTAAGTAGATCATAAGAAAAATTAAAGCAATGCTTGTAGCAAGTTGCAGATATAAGGAAGATTTAATAAACTCAAAAACCTTTGCAGCGTGTAACCATGGCGAAAATTTCTTCAAGTTTGCGAAATCCGTGAGTATCAAACACAGCATAGGGTTCAGGCGAAAGAAACTTCTGAACCTCGGCCACATGTTGAAGAAATAAAGAAGTTTGGGGTGCCATGATCAAAACGCAAAATGTTTTTGAAAAGGTTTTGCAGAGAAAAGGGAGTCTAGAAATTCTTAAGTGCTTAAGGAGAGTAGTGCTCAGTGCGATGTAAGTGAAAGTGAACAGTCCTGTGAGAGATATCGCATATATATAACATAATAATCAATGGTATAGATTAAGACGGTAAATAAATGGAGGGTTGGATGAGTATCTCCCTTTTAGGTTTTCCCGCTTCAGTTATTTGTTTTGCCGCCTTTCCTTGCGTGTGATAAACGCGCTAGATCCTAGGGTTGTAGGCAAGCGTGTGCGTATCTTTCTATCCACTGCAACTTTCCTTCTTCCTTTTCTTGCAGGGATTTTCTCGATCGCAGTTCCCAAAGATGTGCTAATCATTACAAATATAGAAGATTTAGTAAATCTAGATTAGAAAATATCTTTGCAGACTGCAATCTCGGAGATTGATTGTGGAAAGTTATGTCTTTTATTTAAGACGCTTCAATTTCCTCAATAGTTCCCCCTTTGACTTAGTATTTAAGAAATAATTTCCACGTGGTACTTTCTTCAATTGAGTAAGTTATAACGCGTGAGATTCTTTATTTCCATCTTGTCATTCTGTCATTCTGTAAAACATTCTGTTGTTGAACATTCTGGTGATACCATGTTGACCTTCTGTTGTTAACATTCTGGTGACCATCTGTTGTTGTCTTTCTGTTTGACAATCTGTTATTGTCTTTCTGTTAGACAATCTATTATTGTCTTTCTGTTAGACAATCTGTTGTTGTCTTTCTGTTAGACAATCTGTTATTATCTTTCTGTTAGATTATCCAGATTTAGTAATCCAAGCTTTCCACATAACATCTTAAATCTATCTTCTGGTAGAGCTTTAGTTAAAATGTCAGCACGTTGGATATCTATGTGAATCTTCTCGATTTGGATATGCTTTCTCTCCACATGATCTCTGATAAAGTGATGTCTCACATCAACATGTTTGCATCTTGTATGAAGTACTAGATTCTGTGTTATTGCAATTGCACTAGAACTGTCACAGAATATGGGTATATCCTTTACTTCGATCTCGTAGTTTCTTAGTTGCTGCTTCAACCATAAGATTTGTGCACAACAACTTCCAGCAGCCATATATTCTGCTTTTGTTGTTGATGTGGCGACAGATGTCTGTTTCTTTGAGAACCAAGATATCAACTTGTTTCCAAGAAACTGACATGTTCCAAAAGTAGACTTTCTGTCTAGTTTGCATCCTGCATAATCTGAATCAGAATAGCTTGTTAATTCAAAATTGTCGTCACATGGATACCAGAGACCAATATGAGTTGTTCCTTTAAGATATCTAAGTATCTTTTTGGCAGCTTCCATATGTGATTCTTTGGGATTGGCTTGATATCTGACACATACTCCAACTGCAAATGTGATATCTGGTCGACTTGCAGTAAGATACAGTAGTGAGCCAATAATGCCTCTGTATTGTGTTATGTTTGCTGGTTTGCCTTCTGGATCTGGATCTATCTTCCCGTTGGTTTGCATTGGGATTTTCACTGGGTTACTGTCTTTGAGCCCAAATTTGGTCAGCAGATCGTTGATGTACTTTGTTTGATTTATGAAGATACCATCTGGTTTCTGCTTGACCTGCAAACCTAAAAAGAAATTCATCTCGCCCATCATGGACATTTGATATTTATTTTTCATTAGTTCAGCAAATTTATCACATAAATAGGGAGATTGTGATCCAAAGATTATGTCATCGACATATATCTGGACCAAAAGGATATGTTCTTTGACTTTGATGACAAACATTGTCTTGTCAACAGAGCCTCTTCTGAAACCTGATTCCAGCAGGAATGTTGACAATGTTTCATACCACGCTCTGGGTGCTTGTTTTAAGCCATAGACAGCTTTAGTTAATCTGTATACTTTCTGATCTGGATTTCCTTCTTCAAAACCAGGTGGTTGCTCAACATATACATCTTCTTCGAGTATACCATTTAGGAATGCACTTTTAACATCCATCTGGTACACTTTGAATCTCTTGTATGCTGCATATGCGAGGAATAGTCTGATAGCTTCTAATCTGGCAACCGGTGCGAAAGTCTCGTCAAAGTCGATGCCTTCTTGTTGATTATAGCCTTTAGCTACTAATCTGGCCTTGTTTCTAACTATTTCACCATTTTCATCTCGTTTATTCTTGAACATCCATTTTACACCTATAACTCCTTGGTGTTTGGGTCTGTCCACGAGATACCAGACCTTGTTTCTTTTGAACTCATTGAGTTCTTCTTGCATTGCTACTATCCAATCTGCATCTTTTAGAGCTTCATATGCATCAGATGGTTCTATGCGAGACAGATAGCAGCTTAATAAGGCACTTTCTCCATGCATTCTTCTTGTTTTCACACGATCTGATGGGTTCCCAACAATCTGTTCTGGTGGATGGTTTTGTATCCATCTTCTTCTCCTGTTTATCTCTTCTTCTGATATTTCGGGATTAGGTTGATCTGTTGGTTCCTCAAATTCAGGGTGTGATGTTGAAGATGCTTGAAATGGATTTTCAACTTCTGGTTCTTCAATTTCTTGATTATTATTCCAACCTTTTGTATCTCTAGATTCTTCTAGTTGATTTTGAGGTTGTTCGACATTCTCTTCTCCTTCTGGCTGATTATCTTCTGGTAGAGTTGTTGATCTGTCACGATCCAGAATAACATGTTCTGTTCCCCCTTGCTGTGAGCTTATTGCTTCAGCATTAGATGGAACATCTATTTCGTTGTCTTCAGTTGTATTCCAGATTAGAATATCTTCTAGCAATATTCCTTCTTTACTCTTATTCTTGTTCTGGTCTTGTGTATGATCATCACCTAACTCTCTGTCATTGATAAAAGATTCATCAAAAACAATATGAGGTGTTACCTCCACAACATGAGACTTCTTGTTATAAACCCTATAAGCTTTACTAACATCAGAATATCCTAAGAATATTCCAGGGTCAGCTTTGCTATCAAAAGTTTTTAACTGAGATTTCCCATTATTATGGATGTAACATAAACAGCCAAAAGTACGAAAGTAATGTATCCTGGGTTTTCTGTTGTTCTAGATTTCGTATGGTGTTTTCCTATGTCTGATGGAAACCACAGATCTGTTCTGTGTATAGCATGCCGTATATATGGCTTCTGCCCAGAATTTCTTTGGTAATTTGGTTGCATTGAGCATGGTGCGAGCTGCTTCTTTTAATGATCTGTTTCTTCTTTCAACTACCCCATTTTGTTGAGGTGTTCTAGCTGCAGATGTCTGATGTGTGATTCCCATCTTGTTACAATAATCCTCAATCTTCTGGTTTAAGAACTCTGTTCCACGATCTGTTCTGATGGTTGTAACGGAGACTTCCTTTTTCTTAGTAATCTTGTTGAGGAAGTTTGGCAACTTTTCCAATGTCTCTTTCTTCTTATATAAGAAGATTACCCATGTGAATCTTGAATAATCATCAATGATGACCAGAGTGTATTTTCTACCATTTATACTTAATGGTCTGAGTGGGCCAAATAAGTCTAAATGCAGTAACTCTAAGATTCTGGTAGAGGACTGAGCAGATTTGTAAGAGAAAGATGATCTGGTTTGTTTCCCAGCTTGACATGCTTCACAGATGTGGTTCTTGTCATATACTTGATCTGGTAATCCCATGACTAGTTTCTCTTGTGCAATCTTATTGATTGACTTGAAGTTGAGATGACTTAGTCTTTTATGCCACAACCAACTAGTTTCTGATACTGTCTTAGTGACTAGACATGTCTCCATCTGGTTGTCCCATTGCACAATATATAATCTATCCTGCAATTTTCCGGTAAGGAGTATCTCATCTCCTTCCTTGTTCTTCACAAAACAATTTTTAGCATCAAAGACAATCTGATTACCATTAGCACAGAACTGACTTACAGAAAACAGATTGTGACTAAGACCCTCAACGTATGATACGTTTGTGATGGTGGTCTTGCCAACTCTTATGTTTCCATATCCTCTGGTATATCCTTTTGAATTGCATCCAAAGGTGACCTGAGGTCCTGGCTTTTCAACGTACTCTGATAGTAGATTCTTGTCACATGTCATGTGTTTCGAACATCCACTATCTATTATCCAGATTGTTCCTCTAGCAATCTTGTTTCTTCTTGTAGATTTCTGGTCCTGCAATTAATTATACTTAGCTACCCTTCATTGTCTGGGTGCTTGGTTATTAGCAAATATTCCTTTTCGAATCCAAAACATTTTTGGGTTAGGAACAGCAATATAACAAGTAATGATATTTCCATCATTATCAGCTTTAGACACAGAATGAAGTACAGATGAATGATATCTCTCTATTCCATCATTTTTCAATCCCTTGTGTGATGGTTTGCTAACATTTTTGTTAGGTAATGTCCTGTTGACATTCCTTTTGTTGAAAAATGTCCTGTTGACATTCCTTTTGTTGAAAAATGTCCTGTTGACATTCTGTTTATGTGGTTGATCTGTTTCAGTGTAATAGGCTGAATGTCCCTTTATTTGATGGTATTGTCTGTTTCCAGTTTGTTTTACCATCATCTTCTGAGGAAGATCTTTCTTGTTCTTCAGGTTTATCATTTGATCTGGTATTTGCTTTCTTTCTGGTACAAAGCTTATGTTTCTCGAAGACTTTTCTGAGTGACCTGGATATCCTAATCCAGCTGTGCCTTTCTGCTGCATATTGATTAGTAGTTTAGCACGTTCGTCACTTTTGTAGATCATTTCTTTGCCCTTCTTTATCTTTTCCTCAGCAACATTGTTGCTATTGATGAGATATTTAACTTTTGAGCTCAGGGAGTGGATCTCACTATCTTTTCCCTTGGTCTGTTCTTCCAGATCAACTAGTTGTACTGAAAACTTGGTGTTTGCTTCACTTAAGAACTTTACAGTATCATTCAACTTTTCATTTTCTTTTACAACTTCAGAGAACAGCTTCTTAATACTGGTGTAGCTCTTGAACATCTCATTGATTTCATCCCATGTAACTTCTGGTTCATCTTCATTTCCTGAATCATATACAGGTTTATTTGAAGATAGAGAGACATATGAGTTTACCTCATTCTGGTCGAGTCCATTATCTAGACCCATGTAGCATTCATCCCAATCTTCATCTGTTTCTTCTGCATAAAATGCTTCATCATCTTCAGATGAACTATCTGTTAGATGACTTGAGCTGCTGGAATCTTCTTCTGCTATCATGGCTTTACGTTGAACTCTGAGTTTTCGATCTCTCTTAGCTCGTAGTTCTTCTCTCTGACTCTTAGATAGGTCTGGGCAGTTTGTTTTGAAATGACCTGTTCTGCCACAACCATAACAAGTGTAGTCATTAATTTTACCATTACTTTTACTTTTTGTTTTGTCATCAGATCGTTCTGCTTCTTTGTTCTTCTGGTATCTACTTTTGTTGTCTTTGTAGAACCTTCGATATTTTCTAGATCTGACTTCCATCTTGTCCATTCTCTTGGCAATCATTGAGAATTCCTTGAGTAGTTTGTCATATCCTCCTTCTACGGGTGAGGTAGATAGTTCTGATTCATCTGCTTTGCACTTCGCTTTGAAGGCTGTCTCTTTCTCTTTCTTTGAGTTGTTCTCGTTCTTTTTAGTGGAGGAATGATCTGGTCCATGTATCCTTCTGATGTCACATTCGTGAACAGCCAGATGATCAAATAGAGCTTCCACGGACAGATCGTTAAAGTCAGCACGTAGTGGTTGCATTGCTGAGTAGATCTCCCAGCTTGGTGGTAATGCTCTAAGAATCTTGAGATTCTTTTCTCTCTGTGTGCATTTGTTTTTGTTAAAGGCAGAAACTTCAAGTAATACTTCAATGAACTTGTTCTTCATTTGCTCGATGGTTTCTCCAGGTTTCATTTTGAATTCATCAAACTTGTTACATGCTATGGACAGCTTGTTCTCAATCATTGCTTCTGAACCTAGACTGAGATCTCTCAAAGCTTCCCACATTTCTTTGGCTGTATCAAGATCTTGGATCTTAGCCAGATGGACTCCTTTTACAGTACTGGAAATAACTCCTTTGGCAAAATCATCTAGATTTGCTTCTCTTCTTTCTTCAGAGGTGTATTTTCTGGGATCTTTTAGTACAGCTTCTTTGACAACTCTTGTTTCAGTGATGCGAGTTGTTTCTTCTGTAATGGCTAACGGTCCTTCTTCAATTACTTTCCACATCAAGCAGTGATGAGCTTTGAGGCACATCTTGATTCTGAAGCTCCACTCTCTGTAACCTTGGATGGAGAATTCTTCGCATGCCCTGATGACAGATTACTCCATAACAGATAGTATGCACGTGAATAAAAGGTTTTCCTAGATCTATTCAAGTTGACCACGCAGATTTTATCCCTGTGAAGCAAAACAATGGTCGTTTGAACCAATGCTCTGATACCACTTGTTGGTCCCGAAAGAGCAAGATTTGGTGTATGGGGGGGGGGGGAATACACCTAATACAAACTTTTTAGTTTACTTGGCTAATTAATGAGAGAGGTTTAAGCCTTCTGTATTTCAGAATGCTTAAGGTGTCAGACCAGATCGATTTTCTAATCAATCTAGTTCTGTCTAAGCAGAGTCTCTCTAGTGAGTAGTACAAAGCGGAAAGTAAGAGTAATCTTATTTTCCAACAATGTATTGTGTGCGGAATAACGGTGGATTTAGTCGGTGCTCTTTGTTTAGAAAACCTTTTAAAGTTTAAACGAGTATTTAGAGAATTGATTAAGAATGCAGTTTGTTATGAGAGTGACAGGAGTGAATAAAACAACTGGAATGAAAGTGCAGAAAGTAAATAACGCAGTTATTTTACGTGGTTCGGGAAAACCCCTACGTCCACGGTCTAATCCAAACTGGATTAGATATCCACTACTAGGATACTCTCTTATTTATACTCGCTGAGAACGAGCCACAAGTTCCAAGCACAACTAGATTGAAACTTATGCACGAATAAGGGTCGTGTCTCTTTACAACTTACAGAAAACTACTGTAGACAGGATATCTTCACGTTAATCCACTAGAAAACTACTAGCTAGCAAATATCTCATTCTTCTCTCGATAAGACAGACTTGAATCGAGGTTGGGTTGATGTGATTGCGATCACAACCGGTTTGAAGCTTTTGTCTGACGTGAGATAGGATTGCTTGAGGATGTTTTAGCCAATGTAGCACTTATATTATCAGACTTTGAAACTCCAAACATATATATTTTGAATTTGAAATTCTAGCCGTTTGTTGATTGGCGTGATTTGATTGTGGATTGCCAATTTAAAGTTTTTCATCATATCTCTTCTTTTCTTGTAGAGTCGTTGACTGAATCTTCTATGTGTGGAAAGCAGATCAATTGTGATTACTTTCCTTCTTCATGTCAATCAGGGATTCTCCTTCCAATTCTCAAATGGATAGGCTTTGGTACTAACATGGTAAGTGGATATGATGAGAGAGCAATGACATCTTGGTGGTTTTTATAGCTCTATCGATTTGTTGCTACTTTTGTCTGGTTGGTTCAACTCTTTCTGTCCGGTTGGAACTTTCTGGTCAAGCCCTTTCTGGTTTTAATGCCTTTCTGGTTGAACACTGTTTTATACCGAAGATCACACCTAGTGACCATCGTTCTTTCTATCATCATTTTAGTGCGATTTGATTTAAAAAGAGAATTGAATGAATGAATGAAATAAAAGTCTAGCTTTGAGTGATTGAAAACCAAATCTTCGTATGTCTTTGAGTTTGATCGGATTGAAATTGCATTTGCGAGGAAAACACGTGGTAGTGATTAGTGTATAGTCTTATGATCCCTTTTTAGCATTTGTGATGAATATGATTGTGTCATGACCATCTCCTGTGCCCTTGGTGGCAAAGTCGGGATACGCGACTATAAGATAATTAAATAAAGGATAAAAGGAACCTGTGGACTTAACTGAACCAAAAAAGGATATTTCGATAACTGAGTCTTAGTTCATAACAAAGAGTTTAACTCTGAATTGACACATTCGTCAAACAAAAACTGATAAAACCTCTTGCAGCGGAAAAAAGATCTACATAAATCTACGTGTATGAAGACACGTAAACTCCAAGAGTTCGACTATGCAAAAGACTGACAAGCCCGTCATAGCACCTCCATTTATCACATCTCAACCTGCACATTTAAAAATACATGCAGGGCTGAGTACAAACGTACTCAGTAGGCACATGCCGAAATTGCATACGTACATATATAATTGTCATTGCCGTAAAGACTGAAACATATGGATTTTATCTTTAAAAGCACCTACGTTCACTAAATCCTTTTTGTGAAACCTATAGTTCGACAGCTGTCTAAGTTCTTTAGTATTCTACCATATATGTTTTTTACGTGTACCGTGAAGTTGGCCACCTTCTACGGACACCGGACCGGTCAACACCTTCGTCGATTCACAGTCCTTTGTGTACACTAGTTCGAGTGGGGTTTCTTACCCACTGGAACCCGAAATCGATTAATGATAACAAGATAGGCATCGTACAAAATATAAATTATTTCGGCAATACAATACTTTAAAACATAAATTCCCATTTGAAAACCTTTTTGAAATATCAACATAATAACATACGAGCACACATAATTTCTTTGTAATAGAAAGCCTACTTGGATAGCTTCGGTTTGCACTTGATTTGGTCTCAAAACGCGAGGTAGATCTCTCGTAAGAACCTTTAGAAAATCTCGTGTAAGTTAAAATGCCCTTAGTGCATTTGAAACATTTAGAGTATATTATTCTCGGTTCTTGTTTCGACCCGTTAATTGAGATATTGATACCTCGGATCAATATTCTCTCTAAGGTGTTGAATCATCGATTCAATTATTCCGGTAATTGACTTTAAGCGCAATAAGTGTATTAACACTTTATGAAATAATTAATTCTCGATAATTAATTATTCAAATAATATTGTAAGTTCTAATTATTTAACCCTTTAAATAACCTTAAAATATTAATTTCTTAAATAAATCCTTAATATAATTAGAGATATTAATTCTCTTAATTTAGAACCCAATTACTAAATAAATTGGATTTTCTTGATTTAATACTTATGCTTTAATTGTTTAAATTATGCTCTAAATATTAATACTTAATGTATATATATTACTATCACTTTTTCCATTATTAGTATTACTAATTGATTTAGCTCAATCTTAATTAAAATGACAAGCCCAATTTAATTTAGTCTTAACTTATTACAATGTTAAACTAGTCCATTTAAATTAATTAAGTGAGCCTACTAATTAATTTAATTAGCCCAAGTATCAATTATCTAAGATTAATAAACTGAGCTCATTCTAATTATTTCTCGGCCCAAATACTCGATCCACGAATCCAGCCCATCACATAATAATTTTCGGCCCAGTCTTAACTCAATTCCCTCAACTAACAAGCCCATTCTAATTATAATTTCCTGGCCCAATAAAATTTCCAACCCGGCCCATACTCTAGATGCTTCTACCCTAATCTTTACCCTACCTTCACTTTACTCTTATTCACTCACAGACTCTCTCCTGCCTCTCTTCTTCCTCTCTCGCTCTCTCCTTCCCTCTGCATTCTTCTCTACCTCTTTCTCCCCTCTCTCTGTTTCTACCTCCTTCTCTCCTTCTATCTCTCTTTCTCCGTCTGTTTCCACGCTTTCTCGCTGATCGCTCCTTCCTCAACGAAAGTGATAATCGTCGTCGGGACTACCTCCTTCTGCGGTGGAGAAAGCATCAAGGTAACCCACAATCTCCAACTCGCATTCTATGTTTCTCTTCCTCCCTTCTCTCGAATTTTCTCCTCAAAATCCTCTAATTACATTTTTCTTTGGTGGACAGCATGATTACAGGACTACCTTGGCCTAGGTTTTTCCCATCCAGATCCGTGAAGGTATAATGCCTTAGTCTAAGGACCCTAAATCTCAAACTTTTCCTTAACTGGTTCTGTATGTCTATATTTTTCAGATTCTGTATAATTTCTTGTTTAAATGTTCCTTTTCTGTCTTCGACCCTTTAAATTTTACTTTAGTTTTAAGTTCTGAGTTTTTAATCATCACCATCTCCATTTTCCTGCTTCTGCATGTCTCAATTTAGTGATGTTTCATTCGAGTGCTAAACCCGTGTATCTGACTTCCTAATCTGCATGTTTTTAATCTGTTCGAAATTTTATATGAATCTGACTAAGACATGTTTCTGTCCAAGCATTCATTTTTAGACTTTTAATTTCCTCTTTGTTTCAATTCTGAGGGAACTGCTGGATTCCAGTTTGGGCTAGGGTGGGATCAAGATGACTGTACCAGGCTGTGCTATGCTCGGTTTGGGCATTGGGCAAGAGCTCTGTCCGTCGGGACAGCAGCTAAGTTTTTCTCTTTCCTTCTTTTCTTTTGTAAAGTGGTTATGTGAGTTTCTGAATTTTGAGTATATAATTGTATGGTTATGTGTTTATTTTACTGAATGTTCCAATCATAGTCTCCAGCTTTTGGTTTGGTTCACGTGGTATTTTTAGAAGCCTACTGAATTTTCTGAAAATTTCTTATGACATGATTGAAGTGTGCTTAGATTTCAGAGGTTCAATAAAGGAGTTGTTAAGTTCAAGTATATGCCTAAGATTTGATTTTAAGCTTTAATTCTTTCAATCTGTAATTATCTATACTCTGTTCAAGTTTAAGAGTTCATGGTTTGGTTTCTATACTCGATCTGAACTTATACTCTAAGTTCATTATTGTCCAGTTATGTTTTTGACATAGCTAGAGACCGAATCTGTGGTGCTTAGATTTCCAGAAGTTAACTGAGAACTTGTTAAGTTCAAACCTGTGTTAAGAGCTATTTTAGAAGTTTAAGGTTTGGTTTAACTAAATTATGAGCATGTTCTTCTATATATATATATTCTGTAGTTTTGATATGGAGAGGAATTCTATGTTCTGAAATTTGTGCTTAGTTTATAACTGATTATATGACAGAAACATGTACTCACACTCAGTTCCTTATTTTTCTGATGAAGAAATGCTACATTCTGTTTTCTATGTTCTGTTTTATAAATGCTTATGGTTTTTGTTCAAAACTATGAACATAGATTCTAAGTTCATACTCTGGCCATTAAACTGCTATTTTAAAACATATAAATATATATATAAACTGGACTTTGAAAAGACTACACGATTGAGTCTTATGTTCTGAAATCTGAAAATATGTCTATGTTCTAAATCTGAAAATATGTCTATGTTCTAAATCTGAAAACTGCATAGTTGATACTTCGGTGTTATGTAGAGAATGATTCTAAGTGTAAAGCTTTTGGTATCCTTTATGTCTTAAGTTAAAGCTTTGTTAAATCTTGAGCTTAGAATCCCTTTAAACTTCTCAACTTAAATCTGGATAACATTATTATATCTTTGTTTTCTATTTTCATGGACTTAATTGGAGGGCAGGAATGGAGATTAGTGTTTAAAACATAATCAAAAGTTGATACTCTAAAGATATGAACTGAAATGTATAGCTAGAGCTTCCATTTCTTACCTTAGGACTTTAATTACTTCTTCTTGAATGAAAATGTGACTGCTCTTGTGCTAGTGTTTCTCTTTGATTCTGCCGAGTGTATATTGGTTGTGTGTAGTAATTTCTTAGGTTAGTATCCTCTTTATAGAATGAAATGCTTTGTTGCTATCTATCCTAATCTGTCTAATCATCTCTGCAGGTAAAGCAAAGCATGGTAAGGATGTCTCTTCTTAAATCCAGCAGTGGGGTTGAGGTGTTGGGACTTGTTATTCAATCACTATGCTTCTCTTCTTATGTTCCTGCCTTTAACTTTTACTTAGTGTGTAGGCTTTTAGGAATATCTTCCCTATGTTGTAATAATATCATCATACCTCTTACACATATAGAAGGTTTTCCTTCTTTCCTTCATTTGCATACTGCCGAGCAGTTTGGTTGTAGCTCAGATTTTTAGTTTACTTACTATGTAATGCACTGTCACATATATATATATATATATGGTTTATGTTCTATCGAGGTGTTTTACTTTCTTGTCTTTCCTTACTTTCTAAGTACCTTTATGCATGTGCATAACTTGAGTGCAATATCTTTCCTTCTCCCAATATTAATCTTGCAGATCTCAATATATATATTTAGTCTTATGCGTGTGGTTCTACTTTCTGCATTGACAATTCCCACAACATATAAATATATATATCTATACTTGTAGCATGCTTCTTATATATATACATAGATAAAATCTTAACCATACAACTATATTGTATGCACCCTATGCATATCATTAATATAGTTCTCCAAAATACTTAACATATACTTACACTTATAATTTATCCTAAGTATAAAATATAACCTTAATATTAATATCTATCAGATATAAATCAAGAGTCTATAAATACTTGTTATATTAAACCATAATTCATTTTTAACTAGATTAAATTCTCATTAATTAACTACAACGTTCAATATATAAATAACAATCGCGTTCGAATATCGTTCACTTTGATAATTAAAAGATGGGGCATTACAGATTGTTATTGCATAATTGAACTCGTTTCTTGTTTTAATATCTCCGTATCTTTTTGAGCCTATACTTGCTTGAGGACAAGCAAAGCATTGTGTGTGGGGGGGTTGTTTTATCCATTTTCGGTCTCATTTCTCGCACATATTAAGTCAATATTGTCATATGTTTGTTGTTCTATTTGATTCTTTGGTTGTCGTATTTTCACATCATAGGTAAAGATCGACAAACGGAGATTATAAGGCTCGAGAAGAGAAACGAGGATGAAAAGTACGGAAAAAGAGGATAAATTGCACGCCAAGACTGGGAGAAAGCTTAGCGGTCGCTGGCTCGATGGAGGTTCCAAGATAGAACACAAGCCTAGAGGCCACTGGATTGTTTAGCATATGCAAGACAGAACATGGGGCTAGCGACCACTAGCCCCCTAGCGGGCGCTGGCCCCTTGAAAATGCAGCAAGACAGAGCGAGGGGCTAGCAACCGCTAGCCCCCACGAGAGTTTCCCACACATAACTTGGGGGTAACGAGCGCTACCCCCTAGTGATCGCTGGCCAGGCGGGGCTCCTTCCCCCTATATATATTCTTGCGTGAAATTATTGTAGAATCTATCATTTTAGGGTTTTAGACCACGAGTGAAAACACAGTGGTCTAGTAATTTCCATTCCGTTCTTTGTTCTTTAAATTCTTGTTGTGGATTCGATCGTGATTCAACCCGGAGACTATTTTTAGTGCATTATTTCTAGTTTAATTCGTAAGTTCGTATTGCATTCTTATTTATTTATTGGTTTTCCTTTCTTGTGGTTTCTTTCTTGATTAAGCTTGAATTATTGATTCTTATTCCATCATCCATGTTAATTAATCACATCGAAGCATGTCAAGCTTTAATTCCTTTAATTCCTCATTCTTAGACTTAGGATTTAATCGCTTTAATTCTCACCTAGATAATTCGTTCTTCCATTCTTTTAATTTCACTCGCCTAGTAATTAGTTAATTAGATAATAGTCATTCAAACCCCAATTATATTAATTGGTTTCTTGTTCAAAAACGTAGATGAAGCCCTGTTTAACATTCCTTGAGAATACGACTTGGGTTAACTTATTAATCTATAATGATCTCGTTCTCTTGCGAGTAACTTAATTAAAATAAGTTGAAACAGTAATCAAATACTTAAGCTAAAAATAACTAACTAAGAATCATAAATATCAACCCTAGAACAATGAGTCGAGAGGTACTTGAAATATAAGTGCTCAGAATCGGAAAAAAAAGTGTGTCTAGAATGAGAAAACGCGTCGCCTTTTCATAAACGTCGAGCATGTCAGTGGTCTCCTACATGCCAGCAACCGCTAACTTGACTGGTTACGGGTTCCACGCACGGGTGATCCGCTGAGCCGTTGGCCGAAATGACCGAGTCAGCCGCTGGGGTCAGCGGTCGCTTTCCTGACCTTCGACGCCTCGTGCGCTGGCTCGGTTTGGGCCACCGAGAGGCCTAGTCAGCGGCCTCCTAAGCTATGTGGTCGTTGACTTGTGCTCTCGGCCCTTTTCTTCATTCTCTCGTCATTTCTTGATCTTTTCTCGTCCCAATTCCAACTTTAGAACTTGTTTTAGCTCGTGATCCTAGAATATAAAATGACACGTAAATCAAGCCCGAAATATCATGCAAAATGAGAAAAATACAAGAATAAAAATGAGGAATATACGAATTTAGATGACCAAAAAGAGGCTAAACAACCCCGTCACACGCAAAACCTTCCTTGTACTCAAGCATAACTTAGTCTAAAATATCCAGAGGAGAAATCTAACACGACATGCATTTTTAACAAGACTTCAAATTATTCCCAAAATCAATCTTTCTTTCATCATGTCACGTCACATAGAGATCATAGAAGTAAGTGGCCAACGTTGGCTAGATACTCATCAATTCGAACAAAACAAAAATAATGATTCAAACGGTAACATCGAGATCACATACCCGGCTAGAGATTTTATTCATCACTTTATTAGGGTATCTTTCTCTTTTCTTTTCTACGTTTTGTGCTGGTAATCATCATCAAAACTATTACCCGGGGTTCCCAACAACGATGAATTATCTACAACAAATAAAGAAGAAAACGTATGAAGGCTCCAATTGGTTGAAGTTCATACCTTTAGTTTTTTGGGTCAAATTAGTCGCGTAAAATAGTTAGGCCTCGTATTCACCAGCAGAGACTGAAAAACAAGATCAAAGAATGATTATAGTTCTCCGGAGAGTCTCCGACGCTCAAGTCAGCTCGTAGTAGATTCGAAAGTGTTTAGAATTCAATGAATGTGTGTAGTATGCAAGTGTGAGAGTTAAATGAAACTAACCCTAGATGAAAATGAATATGATATATATAGCTTAGTATATTGAGGGTAAAAGAGTCATACCACTTGGATAACAACCACCCTTGTTGCGATAGTACGATTAACCCAATCCTCCCCAATGCGACATAACCACATCAACAGTGGTTCTCCTAGGTTGTTAGAGCTATTCCACGTGGCATGCAATTATTCTGAGATATGTCAGACTTGTTCTGACATGTGTGAGTGTTTGCTTCATGCAAAGCACGCATCCAACAAACCCATAATAGGACAAAACTGCTTCCCTGGGCCAAAGACAACGAGCCAAGAGGCCCACACCAAAGTACATGACTTCTGCTAGGCATAATCATCCCGATTTGTAAGAACCATGTATCTCCAGAACCGTGTGCACTTTGATAGATGGGTGCAAGTCAGGGGTTTCCCGAACCGGTAAGTTGAATTGAGTGAGGTATTCCCTCAGTGATTCTTGTTGTTGATGTTTGATGGTGGTTAAGTGCAACAAGCCTCTTATAGCCTTTTTGCACATGCAAATTGATGCAAGAAAAACTTCCTCAGATCCTTGAAGTAAAAATGGAGTTAGTAGGTAACTGCTTAAACCATTGTTGTGCATGTTAGGGTTTTTATACATCAAAGCATGATTTATGCTTAGACGATGTATCAGATTTGTTTTCAGTTTCATTTTAATGAAAATAAATGTTTCTATCATTGGTTTGTTATTTATAATCTTTATATATTGAATTGCAAACAAGTCCATTTACTGCAATTGTAGACTGTGTGGTGGATCGATGATCACAGAAGGTATCACAGTCATATCCCTTGTATTATAAAGTCACAATCTAGACAGACTTGGACAGTCTAGTCAGTAAAGGCCGCTGTACCATTTTGATGCTAGAGCTAACCTTAGGCTGCAAAATGATATCGGTATGTATACGCTGATACGCATGCTTTGCATATACATATTGAGAGGTTTCACAGTGAGATAAGTTCTACGTGTTGTTGCTTAGAACAAGGTCTCAGAAATTAGTTTATTTCTTAATTTGTGACTATGACATTAGTATATGCGGTTGATTAGACGCTGCTTTGATTCATCCACGCTTGCGGGTTTTTCATAACCCTAAACAGTGATGTCTTGGGCAGTAGTGATTGACTTAGCTAGAAATCATTGATTGTCAGTCGTACAGTATTGTGTCTCGATTAACACGAGTTGATTAAATCTGTGTGAGGTGTTCAGAAATGTTTATTGCATAAGAAACTCGAACGGTTGAAATTTATTCCGTATGTAATAAGGTCTGAACCGAATCACTCATGAACAAATATATTAATTAATTGTGAGTTCTCAGCAAACTCAATTAAGTAATCCATGAGTAAATCTTAAACGCGAGAAATAATTAATGACAAGAGGGTTACTGTAATAACCCGTCTTTTAATCCTAAATAAATTTTCTTAAACTCTAAAAATTTCTCAAATTTCTCGTACTTGGATTAAATTTACGAGACCAATTTTTTGAAAATAGATCGAGAATAACGAGCACTTGCAGCACTTAAATAGTTAATGTCATCTTTTAATCTGATTACATTTACGAGGATGATCATCGAGGGTGATTAATGCCTAATGTGATTAGTGCCATTATTAGTATTATAATTAGTACAAATACTTATTTGTTAAATGAGAAGTATGATTAGTAACTATAGTGCAATATACGGTTATACATAAAGGAAAGAAATCATTAAGATATACTATATAGATATAGATATATGTAATATATATATATATATATATATTGTGTGTATCACATAAATCTGTATATATAATATATACATATATTATATCTTAGTGCTTTATTTCTCCTTTATACATTACCCATGCCTATAATGTATATCACACCATATATATATATATTACATATATCTATATCTATATAGTATATCTATATAGTATATCTATATAGAATCATCCCAAACCAATCTGCAAACATTTTTTTTTTCCCATTAATATTCAATTAATTCAAAGAAGGAAATCAGAATAAGAAATGCAGTAAAATAATTATAGGAACGATAGGGAAATTATCTCGAGCGGCAGTGGATGCGATGAACCGGCCGCCCATGAATACCGGAAGCAGTGTTACTGGAACTCCACAGCGGCGAGGAACCTCCAAGGGAACCGTCGCTGAGCAACGGGAGAAGAAAAGAAAAGGAATGGAGAGGTGCCTCTGGCGAGTCCAGCCAAGGAAGAAGCACCGAGAAGGGGTTTCGGTCGAGCGGAGAAGCGTCAGCGATGGCCACCTCGTGACTGCTCTGTTTCTGGTGCGCTGTGGAGGGGGGCTGCGCGAAAGAGAGTGAAAGCATGGCGCGGTGAAGGCCAGGAGAGGCAGCAGCAGTTGCTGCGAGAGAGAGAGAGGCCGGAGAGAGGGAGCGACCACGGGGGAAGGGAGCTGTCACCGGGGAAAGAGAGAGCACGGCGGGGATAGAGAGAGCCGAGAGTGAGGGAGAAACAGAGAAGGAAGAGAAAGGAAGCGGAGAGAACGGTTGAGATAGGTTTTGAATTAAGGTCATGGCCCAAATCTAAACAAGTTGGGCTAGCTATATTATTTCAGATTGGGCCAAATAGATCTCACCATGATGGGCCTAAATGAATTATTCTTATGGGCCTAAACAACACAAAACACGAATCAAATCTTATAATTGTTGGGCCGAACTACCAAATACTGGGTCGGGTAATTAAATTCGTTGGGCTAGAAGACAGGCCCAAATTGAGAATTTACTGGGCTTCACATTAAATAATTTGGGCCAAATCTAATTAAGTAAATGATGGACTAATTTATTTAAAGATTGGGCCACTTAATTAATCAAATGGGCTAAACCAATTTATGTTATGGGCTAAATGAATTATTTAGATGAACTATGAATAATTCTATGGAATTTATTTATTTATTTAGACCAAGCCCAAGAAGTAGAATACTAAATAATTTAGATAATTAATTTATAATTAATTCACTAGAATATATTCTTAATAGTTGATTTAATTATGAATCATACTTAAGACATATATTAGCTAGGTTATTTTAACCTATAAAAGACTTATAGATATTTTGACTTAAGAATCAAAATATTCAATTAGAAAATTCTTTAATTAGTTAGGACTTAATTGATTAATTAGAATTTAATCATAAGAAATGATTAAATTATAAATTATGCTTATGGTGGCAATTAAATGATTAAATTGCTTAATTAGAAATTATTTGCCTCAAGTTAAGAATCGAGATATTAAATTAGAAATATCTTTAGTTATATACCCAATAACTATCTATTTGGGTATAGCAAATCCTCGAACTATACAGTGACTTAGAAATCATTATACGACTCCTCTAGAAAATACAACTCCTAGACTCATATAATAGTCGAGTTTTAAAGACCGAGAATAAACTCTCAAGATAACCAAGGATAGAAATTCCTTGCACTTAGAATTTATTTGATATACTCGAGTAATATATCTCACTCGAGATTCATATTAAAGGTTTCGACGAGAGGTCGGATCCGCATCACGAGAACAAGGCAAACACCAATCGAGACCATTCAAGTAGGCTTTTCTTACCCTATGAAAATATATGTGTGTATGCTTTCAAATGAAATGAGATGTTTTCAAAAGCACTGTCTTGCCATAAATGTTTTCGATTTATGTATGATGCCTATCTGTTATATGATAATCGAATTCGGGTTCCAGTGGATTAGCGTCTCCACGCGAACTAGTGTACACAATGGACTGTGTGTCAGCGAAAGGTTGACCGGTCAAGTGTCTGTGGGAAGTGGCCACTTCCCCGGCACATAGAAACTTCAGATATGGTTAAATACAAAGAACTAGGACTGCAGTCAACTAGAACTTTCTCAAGAAATGATTTTTGTGAACATAGGTGCTTTAGAGACAAAATCCCTATGATTCACTCGAATGGCTTGACAGTTATATATGTATGTGTGCGATTTCGGCACGTGTCTACTGAGTACAATTTGTACTCAGCCCTGCATGTATTTCTAAACGTGCAGGATAAGAATGAAGAAGACGTGGATGCTAGATCGTGCTTTCTGTCGAACTCTATAGTAGCTGACTCTTGGGGGTTCTACGTGTCTTCATACACGTAGAATTTTATTACGCGATCCTGCATATTCCGCTACTAGACTTTTATGTAATAGACCCGAGACTGAAACTCTAAATTCTGTTATGTAATGTAACGAGCTTATGACTCTGACTTCCCGATTTACGGGATTGGTCCTTATTTATGTTATGAAAGGAATATTTATTTTCTTTCTCTTGTCATTATTCCTTTCATTGGTCATGTTCCCGGATTTACTAGAATTAGTAGAAAGCGGGCGTGACAGTTACTGTAATGCCCCTCACTTTTCATTAGAATCATCTCGTGTTAGATATTTCGTAATTAATTAAATTACGCCTATGAATCAAATATCAATTACCAAATTGATAATGTTAACTTCTCTATTGTCTAAATTGAGTTGTTTCAATTTAAATCTCATTATAAATGAGAGTTAAGATGAGATCAAGGTCTTAAGTATTTAATATTAGGGGAAACTCATCCTTTAATCATTCCCAAAAGACTAATGGTTATTGTTATCATTATTATTTTATTAGATCATTAAGATAACTATGATGAGAACATAGTATAAGATAATTCTATTATACATATATATATGGATGTACGCTTAGTGATTTAATAAGTTAATAGCTAAATGAAACCATATATATATATATATGCAGATTACGTGTAAAAGGCAATTAGTGTATGGGGACAACACTTAAATAAAATAAGTACTTGAAACAACAATACCATCGTTTAGATGGTAGGATGGAGACCTTCCATCACAGATTTTATTTACCTTTTTAATCCAAGAAATATACAACATCAATAAGTGTATACATAAAAGAGAGTACAAAAAGACAACCTTAAGAAGAAAAGCTGCAGTAGGATTGAGTAAAGATCAATAAAAAGACTTAGAGTTGAAATATTACACTTCAAACCATAATGTAAAATAAGTAAAAGTAAAAAAGGTGTTATCAAAGAAATCAAAAATCTGTAGTAAAGATTTGGACGGCTGCAAATTAGGGAAATATGGCAGAAACTACAAACAAAGAATCTGCATAGGACTGCCCAAGTCAAATAAAATAAGATCAAAGGGTTACAGCTGGAGCAAGTGGAACGGCTGATTTAAAAATGGAGAGTCCAAAGCTGTTCATGCCCCATACCCTGCAGAAACAAGACCTACAAAGGCAGAAGTTAGAAGCTACCACTTCACCTAGAACACACTATAAAGCAGATTTTACCTTAAGTCAATACAACACCAAATACAAGTTAAGGTACCAGTGATAGAAAGTAGAGTAAAGGATGCAGTTTTCTACAAAGGATATTACAGGTCACCACTTTATTGTCCCATATATATAAGAGAGAAGCATGGGCAGTGTCTAATCAGGACCAATATGTCAATATTGGGGGGCTCTAGGCATGAAAGTAGCGGCTGCAGGAAAAAAAAAAAGGAGAAGGGCAAAGCTGCCAAGATCTTCCATACACCTGCAGAAGCAAGAGAAAAAAATATTGTAGTACGGTCTAAACAACATAATCAAAGGCTGGAACATGCTGGATAACATCACACTTTAATCTAATGGTTATAACATTTCATCTAGGACTCATCCTTTCCCCTATAAAAAGAACTACTCCTCATGATTTAATTACACCTTCATTAACTCACATACACGGCTACAATTGGAGACATTCAGGAAGAGTTCCTAAGCACAAAGAGTAGTTGAAGTTCTTGAGGTAAAGAAATATCAACCTCTACAATTTAGTGTTCATATTTATATCCTTTAAATGTTCAACTCAAAACATTATATAAACTCTTTACCTCCAATTCATACTCTTAAATCTAGGGAATGCACTTAAATAAGATTCAATCTTAACTTTGAAAGAGTTAGAGTACATAAAATTTACACCTACTAGTTCAAAACACCATTAGAACTCAACCTACTACTAGAACTTCACAGATTCATACTCCACGCATTGAAACTGCAGCATGCTAGGAGAATATGAGGCTAGAACTATTATCACAACACTCAGAACATGAACTGCCTCCCTACCAAATTAGAATCAGATTGTACTATGAACAAGACAAGGTAGATATCAACCAGAAAAACTTCACTTAACAAAAAGGAACATTGTAGGCTTAACCTTGGACTTAGAAGCTGTATTCAATCAGAAATATTACTATGCTTGTTTTATCTTGCCACTTACAAACTACTGATTCTAAAACACAGATTTCACAACATAGAATAAAGAGTTCTAGCTCTCCTGTTTCAGAATTCCCACCACAGTTGCTAGGAGAAAATTTAGGAACTTCTATGTTAAAAACGAGTTATTCTCCTAACCTGATATAAACTGAAGTGTGCTATTAAAAACATGGAGCAGTGGTGATCATAATTTAAGGTCTAAAATAGCCACAAATCAACCCTACGGACACTCCAGAATCTAAAGTGAATTCAGAATGTGAGGCATTAGAAATCTTTATATGTCCAGAACATACCATAAGCTCAACCCAAATTATATTTTAGGTTTAGACACTGAAGTCAGAATGAACTTAGCAATGAACTAGAAATTCACTTCACATGATTTATCATTAGCACACAAGACTAGAATTTGAAGCCACCAAAAATGCTTCTTTAAGATCTGGAAAATAAAATGAAGAGGAAGAACCGCAGAATTAACTGCTGTGAGTATTACCTAACAAAATTAAAACCTACCGAATATCCAGCAAACCGAAAACGGAGCTTCGAACCACCCCACAACCACGCCCCTGCCTCTACCCATCTTAAAGCCAAACTTTTTATGAGACATAATAAGTAAGAGCAGAGAGTTTAGCTTAAATCAAATCTGAAAATTGGCATGCAATGGAAAAATGAGTAAAGGACAAGATATGTAAGGGTAGAGGAAAATCTTACAGAGAGGGAGAGGTCACCGTGGCGGCCGCAGAAGGGGAACTCCGGCGAAGGGAGGCGAAGCGCTGACGAGCTCTCCAGGAGGAACACAAACCTAAGAAATAAGAGATAGAAACTGGAATTCTATTAGGATTAAACTGAAATTCTATTAAGAGGAACACCAATCAAAAGAAATAAGAATCGATTTGAAATTAAACATACAAGGAGGAAAGATGAGGGACTTACCGAGAAGAAGAGAAACATCGGGACAGCTTGGAACTACTGCGTCGCGATCGACTACTGTCTCACGGCCACCGGGCGCCACGCATAATCTGGAGAGGAAGAGATGACGAGGTGGGACGCCGCAGCTACTTTCCGACCACTGCTTCTTGCGATAGAGAGAGAGGGGGGGAAAAGATGGGGTGAGGGTAGATAGATGGGAGTCTGGAGAAGACAAGAAAGAAAAGAGAAAGGAGGATTTGAGGGTGGTGTCTGTCGGCTGAATGAAGAGAAATTAGGTTAGGATTTAGTTATGCTAAGTTAGGATTAAGTCCATGTTTAGGACTAATGCTAATTAAATGGGTGGATTGAATTATTAGATAGTAATTGGGCTAGGGAATTGAAAGAGTTGGGTAAGAAATTAAAGATGTGGGCTGAAGACTACAAAGTAATGGGCTTTGATTAATTGGAAACGGGCTGGGCATTATACTTCGCATGGGCCGAAAAATTTAAAAGATAACGGGCCACAACTAATTAAAGTATGTTGGACTTGTTTAATTGAAACTTGAGGTTTGAAATAATTATCTTATGGATTATACTAGGAGAAGATTAATTGATACAAAGCCCAACCTTAATTTCAAGAGAATTATATTAATCTATAAGATTAATGAATAAAATTCTAAAGACTTAAAATAATCTAAATAGATTATATTACTCTAATTGATTAATTATCCAATTAAAAGTTTTAGAGGAAAAATATTCTAAATTGAAGAATATTATTATTAAATTGATTAACCAAATCAAATTTATTTCATAAAAGAATGATCATTAATTGAGAAATTATGATTATAATTCCAATGGAATTATTTAAGTATATTTAAGAAAATAAATTTTTTTTTAGCATTCAAGAACGAGTAGAACTAAGATACGAAATTAGTTCTCGAATTAATGAAATATTATTTCATTCCCCCGTAAAGAAAATTAAGAAAAGAACCTATACTCAAATCGAGTATCTTACTACGAAATTGATTAAAGGTTACTACGGGAGTGGAAATCCGGAGACCGGACGAGGTTAACCTTAGAAGAAGAGGAGAACTCATCGAGGTAGGCTTTCTTATACAAAATCAAAATGTGTGTGCATATCCGTATTTATGTTTTTTTTTTCAAAAGCTTTGAATCGAAATTGATATTCAAGTATTGTCTGCCATAAAATGTTTTATGTTTTGTATGATACATATCTGATATGATTAATCGAATTCGGGTCCCTGTGGGTAAGCAACCCCGCTCGGACTAGTGTACACAGTATGACTGTGAGTCGACGAAGGTGTTGACCGGTCAAGTGTCCGCGGAGGGTGACCACCTTCCCGGTACACATAAGATACAGATATGGTAGATTACTAAAGAACTTAGACTGCGCAGTCGAATTTTAAGAATCACAAAAGAATTTAGTGAAGACAAAACCCCTACGTTTTCACTCAGCATGGCATGACAAGTATATATGTAAGTATGTGTTTTCGGCATGTGTCTACTGAGTACTTTTGTACTCAACCCTGCATATGTTTCTAAATGTGCAGGTTGAGCAATGATGGGAGGGAGTGCTCTACAAGGCTTTGTCTATCTCTTTTGCTATTATGAACTCTTGGGGGTTTACATGTCCTCATACATGTGAACTTTAGTTTGATCCTATTCTGCTGCAAATGTTAATGTTTTCTGCTATGAATACTTATTAGACTTCTTTTGAACTCGGTTCAACTATCCGATTATTCTAAAACCAAGAATTATGTTATGAATCATTTTCAGTATTGAAGTACCTTTCGGTTCTACAGATATTCCATCAACCCCTTTTCTATCCCCGTTTCTTTAATCCCTCCCTTAGTCACGTTTCCCCGGCTCCGTTATCCTTAGCGAAGCTCGGTCGTGACAGTTACATCCGTAATTTGGATAGATTAAGATGAGTTCAATATTTATCCAATAGTGAAGTCGATAAATATTTATAATGGAATTACACTTTATTGCATTTCCATAGATTAATTAATTTGAGGTTAAATTAACTTGAATTAATTAATTTAAGTCTAAGTTGGACCAAACAATTAATTAAATTTAATTGAGCCCAAAAGTTACTTGGGAATTAATTTAATTAAGTTATAGATTTGACTAAGTCAAAATTAATTTTGAATTATTCAAATTTGAATTTGAATAATAGATGGAACTGCATAGAGATAAAAGTGGGAATTTAAATTCTATTATTTGGGATCTTATCCATTCAGCTTAGAAACCCTAACCTAGCCCAAAATATCTATAAAAGGAGACATAAAGTGGCCGAAAATTCCACTTCCATATACCAGGGATTTTCGGCCAATACAGAGAGTTTTCATCTCTCTTATTTTCAAAAATTTAATGAGCACTCAACGCTCTAATTTTCATTATTGTTCTCCTAAAATACTTGATAGAATTCAACCACACGATATTCAAGTAGTAGATCGGGAATATGTTAGAAGTTTCCGAGGTAGGATCGAAGGAGATCGAGTGAAGATTCCTACGACGTGGATTGTTGTTCGTAGCTAACAATCTAGATCGTTTCTCTTCAAACGAAGGAATTGCGTATGAGAAGGTGTAATTAATTTAATTTTGCAATTTTATTCTCATGTGTGGTATTATTTGTTAAGAATTAATTATATATATAATTTATTAAACCTGTGGATCCTGCACATTTATGAGCCTCTCATACAGGTTCTATCAGTGCAGGACTAGCCAAGGTGGTAAAAAAGACTATGCACTTTACTCCTTCAGTATATTGGTCGAACAAAACTATGTTGTCGAACCTCATCAAGTGCTCTTTGGGATTTCTATTTTCCTTATACTTCAGATTCACAGGTCTGAAGCTACTTGACAATGGTTCCAATTGTATTTCTTTAGAGAATGGACTGTCAGACCTGATTAACTGCATAAGTCTGCTCTCTTTCCTTGGTGAAAAAGATGTTTTCTCCTTGGGAGAGCAAGTATAAGAAGTGCTATGCTCGGACTTTTCTTCCGCCGTAGCGCGCACCCTCCTGAGTTCTTCTATCTCTTTCATTAAGGCCTCCATCCGGGCCTGTTTTCTCTCTAACTTCTTCTGCTGCTCAACGATGGTATATAACGTCTCATGGCTAGCAACAAAGTGCGTAATGGCTTATAAGTAGCTTCATATCTTTCTTCTGTCTCTGGTGATTTATCTCGAGTGATTTTGGGATTTTCTCTCTCCTACTGAGGTGGTACGATACGCCTATCAGGACTGTCGAGCACTATTCCTGCCTGTGCCAAAGTTTATTTTCCCAAGGATGCTATTTTCACATCCCATGCCTTTGGTATCTCCTCTCATGAGACACTAGGCTCTGGGTGGTCGCCTCTGCATGCGATCTCTAGATGGGTTCTCCATTTTTTTTTTCAGGGCCTGCTGAAAGACATTTCATATGCATCATTTTTCATGAGGTCTGCCAGGTGTGCCTAGGTTTGCCAGGACTTCCACTGAGGAGTACAGACCTTTGCATAGTGGCACCAGGTCTTATATGGTCTAAGTCAGTCAACATTGTGGCTCAGAGCCCTCCAGAATACCTACCACCTCCCAGGCGTGAAGAGGCATTCTGGTAGTTCTAAGTGAAGAAAATATTTTTTAAGGCGATAATAGTTAATGTTGGCTTCATCGCCATGATTTACTTGGGGTCTGGTACCATGATTGTTTTGGATTTGGCTTTATTGTCATGATTTATTTAGGTTTAACATCATTGCCATGATAATTTTAAAATCTTTTGGCTTCATCTTTAGGATTTTTGTCCAAAATACAAGATTTCAAGAAGAGGGAATTTGCCTCCTCTTCTCGGCCAAGTTATCCATAGACGCCGCCCGTTGTTGGAGTATGAATTAGTCCAAAACAAATAAAGAAGATAACCTATGAAAGCTCTAATAGGTTAGAGTTCATACCTTTAGTTCTTTGGGTCAGATCAGTCGCGTAAAATAGCTAGGCCTCGTAATCGCCGACAGAGCCTACAAAACAAGACTGGAGAATGGTTGGAGTTCTTCGGGGAGAGACTTCGACGCTCAAGTCAGCTCGTAATAGACTTGAGATTGTTTAGAATGCAATGAATGTGTGTACTAATCAAGTGTGAGAGTTAAGTGTAGATAACCCTATAAAAGAAAATGAATGAGGTATATATAACTTAGTATATTGAGGGTAAAAGAGTCATCACTAGGATAACAACCCTTGATGCCATAGTACGATTTACCCAATCCTCCCCAATGCGACATAGCCACGTCAACAGTGGTCCTGCTAGGTTGTTAGAGTCCTTTCACGTGGCATGCATGTATTCTGAGATATGTCAGGCGTGTTCTGACATGTGTAAGTGTTTGCTTCATGTAAAGCATGCATCAAGTAGACCCATAATAGGATAAAATTTGTTCCGTGGGCCAAAGCCCAACGTGCCAAGATGCCCAAACCATACTAGATGAGTTCTTTTAGGCAGAATCATCCTGATTTGTTAAGACCAAGTATCTCATTTTCCTTGTGTGGTTCTGTTGGGTCTGACCAGATAAGTGCATAACAAATCTGCTATTATGATATCAGACCCGCTAAAAGTCCCCTTATCGTATGATTTTAGACATAAATAGCTTGTAATATAAGTTATACTAATATTATCCCATATCAAAAGACAATCAACATAATTTAATATAAACTAATTTGACGTATACTATTATCTCGAGGAATAAAGTTCAACAAGGGCGAATGGGTACATCTATACCAAAGTTGCCACAATTTCGCCTCTGACAAACTATCTACCAAGCGGAAAGGACCATATTTGGTTTGTGAACACTACCCCAATGGATTCGTAGACATCCAAGACTTCAAGACCAAAAAGGTATCCAAGGTAACGGGAATAGGCTGAAGGCTTATCAAGGATATCATCCTGGAGATGAAGAGACGGGCCTTGGTCAAGTAGGTCCCATGAAGCTTAATCTGAGAAAGAACATTATGTCGTGCCAACGATGTTTAATCAATGCAACAATTATTTTGTGTTGTTTGGTCAATGGCTTGAGGTTGTTGTGTTGGATTCAATAGCTTTACAATCTGGCATGGATAATACTTGTTATTGTTTGGAAATTTACTCTTTCATTGGGCATTGACAAAATTTCTCCCCAAAGTTGATTCATTTCCAGCATAGTCGATCTCACTTCGATCTGCATGGCTTTGTTGAGTTTCTATCTATATTTCAAGTATTGAATCATTCTTGATGAATCCTTCAATTGTATCTTTTTCTCTAATAGATTTCTCTAGTGAAATCTCGTTTATGCTCATGACATCATTGATTTTTGAAATTAATGCATAAATCTCATCATTTTTAATCTTGATATGTCTATGTAGATCATCCCCTCTCTCTGTGAAATTCTTTCCAACAGTTTTCATCTCATTGGTTAGTCTATCGTTCTCTTTCACAATCATTTGAAACATTGATTTGAGCTTCGCTTTCCAGAAGATTTTGGTTGAACTCTTCTCAACTCACCATCTCTGGAACCTCTTTATCACCATAATCATAGATAGAGGAATTAGAAGAAATTAATTGAAGATAGCTTACCTCGGATTGATAATTTCCATAGTCCACTCCCATGAAACATCATCCATATCTTCACTACATAATGAAAGGCAAAAAGAGATTTATCGTTTTAGATGAATTTTGGAGAAGTTTCAAGATTTTGAAGCATGTTCTTCAGCGATCATGGCTTTGCGATGTTCTTTGATCTTTCTATCTCATTTAGATCTTAGCTTTCGCTTGCTCTTGCTTAGGTTAGAATAATATCTATTGAAGTGTTCTTTCATGCCACAAATAAAACACTAACAATTATCAGGGTTAGTCTTATTAGTATATGAAGATTTTACCTCGCTTTTAGGTTAAGGCTTCTCTAGAGCTGGTTGATTCTTGAAGTTGTTCCGTTTGTTATCTCTGTAAAATTTCTTGTACTTGTTTACACGAGTTTCAAGCTTTTAAAATCTTCTTGCCATCATGGCATAATCATGCAATAATTTATGTTTTGAAAAAAATTCTTCATCATTTTTAGAAATAGGGTTTTCTGTTTGATCAGTTTTGAAAGTACTTCCTTGTCATTCTTGATCTTCTTAGTCTGCTTGCTGGTAGAAGTAGAAGAATTTTCATGAATGTGAATGATCTCGTATTCATTGCCTGTTAAGATATCAAAAAGATCTTCGGTTGATAATCTATTAAAGTCAGAATGCATATGATGTATGACAAAATATATTTTCCAGCTTGGAGGAAGGGTCCGAATAATCTTCATATTCATCTCCCGCTGTGTATATTTGTCCTTGATGGCAAATATCTCCAAATAATTCTAGTGAATCTGTTCTTCATTTCTTCGATTCTCTTCCCAGGAAGCATTCTTAATTCATCGAATTTGTTACAAGCTATTGTCAGCTTGTTCTGTATCACTTTTTTTATCATTTGCTAACAAATTTCAGCATATCTCACGTTTCTTTCGCAGTAGATGGGTTTTTGATCTTGGCTAGATGTACACCTTTAATAGTGGTTGAAATTAGTCAATTTTTAAAAGTGTCAAGACTTGCTTCTTTTCTTTCTTTAGTCGTATAGTTTCTAAGGTCTTTAAGGGTGTTTTGACATAGACGACCTTCCTTGGATATGTTTCTTTCACCTCAGGATATGGATTGTAGATAGGTTTGAGTCCGATTTCAATAACATCCCACATATGTATGTGATGTTCTTGAAGACACATTTTAATTATGAAGCTCCAGTCCTCATAGCCCTAGATGGAAAAATCCTCACAAACCCTAATGAGTGAAGCTTCCATACTGAACGGATGGTCAAATAATGATATGCGTGAACAAAAAAGGTTTTCATAAGATCTATAAAGATGACCAAAGAGGTAAATTACCTTGTGAAATAGATACAATGGTCAAATGAACCACTGCCTGATACCATTTGTTGGTCTCGAGAGAGCAAGTATTGGTGTATGAGGGGGGAATACATCAATTACAAACTATCGTGTTTCTTGTAGATAAATGGGTTAAGTGAAGAATTCTTCACAAATCAAGTCTTGCACTTGTTCTGTAAACAGAACAAATAACCAATCACAGATAGGAACTTAATAGGTCGTGAGTGATCTGTTAACTTATCAGATGATCTGTAAGTTACAACTTGTGAAAAATGTGGTTGTTAATCTGTATTGGTCTTAGTGAGAAAATCTTAATTAGTTTAAGTGTTCTTTAGGAGCAAATTAATGATGATTATGACATTTAAATATGAGATGAATAATCAGGAATATGAAAACATAAATAAAGTTATTAAAGAGAACATGTTTTTTTTCAGAGTTCGGGAAACCCCCTACGTTCACGATCAATAAAACGATTGATAATCTACTAAATTGGATTTATCTCTTCTTTATACTAGTTGAGTACCAGTCACAAGTCAAGTCATGAAATAGACAATATCTTGTGCATGATTTAATGGATCGTGATCCTTACAACTTACAATAGAAAACTGGAGTAAGATTTATTCCTTCTCAGAGCTTGAACTAAGCTATGGAGGAAGAACTAAAACTACTGGGTATACAAAGAGTATCTTAAAATATTGTGAGTTCTAGGTTGTTCTAAGCTTATGAATTTTGGAAGATGGAAGCTAAAAACAAATTTCTAGAGTACTTAGAAATCTCTAAGGTATAATAGCTTGAGAAATTCTTGAGTATTCGAGCGCTTCATTCGTCAATGGCGATTAGAGATTTCTGGAGAATTTTAGCATATGAATTTCCCGTAAGAACTCGAGAAGATAGCTTGGAGTATTTATAGGCCCAACATTTGAATTCTAGTCGTTGGATGAGAAAATAGTTGTTAGTCCTTTATACCATATATGGTATCATCTTCCACAGACTTGAATATCATTACCAGAAATGGTATTGAGAACAATGATGATGTGGCACCTTGGAACATATAAGCAGATGGTTTATTCAGGCATACCAACAACTTATCTTTCGCATGAGTACATGTCGTTGTATATACCTTGTATACATATCGTCCTTCATGACCTGTAAATGTACAGATCGTCTTCTCGATGTGTGACTTTGATGAAGCTCAGTCTTTATCACTTCGGGCAAGATAAATTTATAATTACATACACTCTTCACTAGGTTCCGATAGTGGCAAGCACAGGGTCGATCCCACAGGGAGTTGGTGAATTCATCTCTCGATGTCACAAATTGTATTTTGAATCTGGTCTTACCTTGGGCAAGAAGTCGTAACGAAGCAGAAAGTAAATACTGGAAATGTAAATAACTGAAAAAGAAATAACAAAGATAGTTAAATAAGAAAGCAACTTGACTTGGGTTAGAATCCTTGAGTCTTGACTTATATCTTGATCATTGGTACAAAGATATTCGTTGTACTTGCATGTCATTGGTTAAAGGCGAGTGTAAGAATGAGGTTTTAATCCAACCACTCAAACGCATCACTCAGAAAACCCCCTTTTTACTCGTCACGTAGCCACCTAAGCCTTGCCCAACACACCTTTTTAGCCCAGAAGGTAAGGGTTACTCATCCCCTTATCCTCCTTTCCCAAGCTCGCACTCAAGACAAGCTTACTACAGCATACCCAAATAGGCATTAGCGGGACTGCGCAACCACGGGCACTCCATCTCAGACGCATCATCCGTGGCGTCATCACCTATATCACCACGCTGAACCCATCTGACTGACAAGCAGGAAGTCGCTAACACTTGGAGTTTCCAGTTCTCAGTGGTAACCTGACCTTGCCCAAGATGCTATAGGCCGTTATAGCGCCAAGGACTCAATGAAGTTGTATGGAATCAGATCCAATGTTTTAGGAACATGTAAATACAACTATATGTACATTTAGACTTCTCAATTTAGACTCAATTCATATTTCCCAAGCCAAGTAAATAAACCTAGCTACTCATACAAAAATTAAATAACACAAAGTAAATAAATAAAAGCATACTTAGATTATAATAGCGATGGTACGAAGTTACCAAAATATTCTCTTAGTAGGCCCAACCCTGACCAAGGTCGAAAGAATAAACATAAATATAAATAAAGTTTGCCCGTAGGACTTGTTTTTCTCCTCCCAATCACTCATGGAATTTAAAACATAGTTTAGACTAGAGTAAGCAGCAGCTGGACTTCGTCCTCTCCTTCGGGCCCCTCGAATGCGTCTCTTATGCATCTTGCACTGTGTGTGTCTCTACTTCAAATCATGGGTTTATATAGGGGCTTGTGGGACTGGGCTTGGTGGTAGAAGCGACTAGGGTTCACGGCGTCTTTCCTTCTCCTGGTTGATTTTTCCGTATATAGGAGATACTTCTGATCCTCCAGTTATTTTCTGGAAGGAAAGGAAGATCTCTTTCCTTTTCCGCTCATAGAAAGTATCCTTCGCGAATCCCGAGCTCTTTGCCCTTCATCTTCTGCTCTTGACCTTCAGCATTGACCTGCATTCTGCCATCCCAAACTCGTGTCCTCCCAGACACAAAATAATACAAAATAAAGAGAAAAGACTAAGAAAAGACTATCTAGAAAAACGGGCTTGTCAGTCTTCATGTCTTGAATAAATGTAATCTAAATCTTGCAAGTGATCATATAGTATAGACCGCACTTAATATGTGCTTTACATTGTGATATTTTCCTAACTAGTCTAATTTACAAATCAATCCTTATGGTACAGATCGTAAATTTGATATGTCCTTTACATGTTGATATCTCTATTTCTACATTAGATAAAACTAGTTATAGTCTAAGTTGATTTCTATAGAAAGTATTGTTAACTCGATTATGTGTTCTTTACATTGAAAATCAACTAATTGATCGTTACTACGATATATTCTCTAAGTCTAAGAACAAATAGTAAATACTAAGTGTGTTTCAATAAATATCATCAAATTATTTCTAAGGTTTTCCAACAATATATAATTTTAATTTATATAATTTAATTTAATTTTATGTTTAGTATTAATGGTTATCCCACGCAAGAGGATATATAACTATTCTTAATATTTAACATCACTTTAAATTTATTTTAGAGTTGATAAATAAATTTAAAAATAATTAAGGTGTATAAATTTTTAAATTTTTTTATTTTTTTAAATAAAGGTTAACAAAATTTTATATTCCCTCCGTCCCATTAGCTTAACATATTTTATTATTATAATGAACTCAATTGAATATTAAACGTGTCATGATTAGTGAGGTGGGGGGAGTATTTAATAAATATTAATTAAAATAATAAAATTACTTGTGTGATATGCACTACAAAAAATTCTTCAATTACCGACGGAAAAATCCCTCGGCAATACTAAATACCAAGGGATTGCCAACGGAACATATCTATAGACAAAAGCATCGTCGGTAATAGAGATTACCGAGGGAAAATACATCCCTCGGTAATTATCCCTCGACAATCCCTTGGTAAAATGAGTAATTAATTTATATTACTTATTTTAATTCTCTCGGCAACCCCTCGGTAAAATAATAAATATAAATATTAACAAGTAATTAAATCCCTTGGCAATCCACCGACAATCTCTCGGTAAAATAAAAAATATTAATATTAATAAATAATTTATTCCATCGGGAATCCTTCGATAAAATAAAAATTTATTTATAATAATTATTTTTATTCCCTGAAAAATTCCTCGGTAAAATATTAATTATAAAACTTGTTATTTATATATAGATAATATTCTTCCAAATATGTGATTTCATTATTATAATACGAAAATTTAATAATTTAGTAAAAATGTTAAATTCATAACAAAAAACACTACTCCTTCTATCCCGCTAAATGCGGTCGCAAGGGATTCGGCACGTGTGAGAGAGGTATTTTAAAAGTAAATGCGGAGATTAAGAAAGTAAAATATTGTGTTTTAAAAAAGTAGAAGAGAGATATTTTAAAGGTAAAACTTTTTCCTTTTTGGGAAAGTGACCACTTTTAGTGGGACATCCCGAAAAGGAAACGTGACCACATTTAGTGGACGAATAAAAGCGGACGAAGTAATTATGAATTCTTATTTGATCTTAGCCAAAAGACCAAAAAATGTATAAGAATACTAATAATTATGCATTCTTATTTATAGGAATTCATTCATTAAAAGTGTATTTTTTTTCGATGTGGGATATGATGGTATTGCCGATGAAAATATCCCTCGGTATTTTCTCGGTAAAAATTAAATTAAATATTAATTACTAATTTTTTTCTCGGTAATATTTTTAAAGTATTATTAAATAATTAAAAATCCCTCTGTATAAATATTAAGAAATAATTTATTTCCTTGGGAATCCCTCGGTAAAATAATAAATATAGATATTAATAAATAATATATTCTCTCGGGAATCCCTCGGTAAAATAAGTAATAAATTTATAATAATTATTTTATAGAACCTCATTCACAAAGAGTACTATTTTATTCAATGTGAGATATGAGTGAATTGCCGATGGAAATATCCCTCGCTAATATTTAAAATAAAAAATAAATATTTAATGAAATTAAATATTAATTTTAAAAAAAATAAGAAACTATTTAATTTCTAAATAAATAAATTATTTAATTTTTGATTAAATTAATTATTTATTGTCGACGTAAAATTTCCTTGATAATATTGATTATATTAAAATAATAAATTATTTAATTTTTAAATAACTTAATGTTTTAGTGCCGATGGATTCTTTCTTCGGTAATATTAAAAGTAAAAAAAAATATTTAATAAAATTAAGTATTAATTTTTTAAAAACATAAGAAATTATTTGAATGTTAAATTAATTATTTATTACCGACGAAAATTTTTTTTGGTAATATTAATTATAGTCAAATAATAAATTATTTAGTTTTTAAATAAATTAATTTTTTATTGTTGACAAATTTTTCTCTCGGTAATAATTTAATTAAAAATATATATTAATAAAATTAAATTCATCGGTAATCCGTTGGCAATAAATTTAATTAATAAATAAATATTTATACGAAGACTGTCGTAATCCGTCGGTAATTAAAAAGAGATTAAATTTTCTCGAGAATTTCGTTAGCCGTTTTAGAATTTCTTGTAGTGATGGAATATCAAAAACAAGAGTGAGATAATGAATTTCCTCTAATAAAATTTATTATTTTTTATTTTTAATCGGAAAACTATTGTTTATTTATAATAAATATTAAATAAATGAAAATTTTATTGTGGAATATCGAGTGTAAAAACAAAAGTTTTTGTAAGAATGAATTTTATTCAATAATTTTTTTATATTTTTATTTGATAAATTATGATTTATATTTCTTAAAAAAATAACTTCTTTTACGCTATTAACAAAAATTTAAATGCCATAATGTAATTATGAAAACATGAGACAATTTTTTTAAAAAATCATAAAACTATTGAACAAATTAACATAAGAATACGTGTATTTTAAAGTAAGTACGTCTTCATATAATCTATTCTACAAATATTATCAATGGAAGGCTTCATAATCAACTAACTTGAATGGCGACATTCATAATCTATTCTTCGGCACTTTGAGCATATGAAACCTTCGCAATACTCCATCAATGGCGACATCAAACGCATCTTTCCCGCTCCCTTCTTCACCACTAGAATACACAAACTTGGGTATCAAACTTACTACCGTCTCTCTCATTCTCCTCACCTCATCTCCACTGTAACTTTCCAAAACATTCCTGATGGACGTGGTCCCGTTTCTCACCTCCTTCCTGTCTATAAAAACCGAGAAATCCGCCGGCTCATCGCCCAAGAACCAGCCATACTGGTCGTAGATGCTCCTCTTCCAGAAAAAAACCGGTATGGAACCGGCCAGCATGCAGTCGAACGTCGACCGCCTCGTGTGCGCATCGCCCCTCGGCTGCAAGCAGAAGTCCGCTGAAAGGAATGCCTCCAGGATCTCTGACGTGCCGTCGTAGCACCGAGTCCCCGAACAATCGACGACTCTACACGACTCCGACTCGTTCCGGCAGTGATTCAGTAGTATAGTCCGGAAATCGCCTTTTACCTGGCGTGTGCCCCCCACGAACGTGAACAGGCTGGTCCGGTTCCTTGTGCGTACGAACTGGAGCCACTGGTTCAGCTCCCGGGTCGACCTAGGGTGGAATCCGGTGGGGTAGGGTACACTGATCTCCCGGTGGTCCCACGGATCCCTCTCGACTCCGAGGCGAAGGACTTGCTTCATCAATGGCATATTGATGAAGCCTGAGCCCCAGTCGTCATCTCTGGTGCGTCGAAAGTCCCACGTCATCCTCCCCAGCATGATGAAGTGATCGGAGCCGTTGGATCTCCGCCACGTGGGCTGTTCGCGCAACCACATCAGCAGATCCTTGCACGGCGCGTCACGCTCAACCGCCGTGTAGTTGGTGAAGAGGTACCTCCCGACCGAGAGTCCAGCGTAAAACGGTATGTAGTACGCCGCAGCGGATTCCGGCTCCAAAGTGCGGCACTTGTGTTTCAAGATTCTCGAGTGGTAGAGAACCTCGCCGGCGAACATATCCGTCCAGTACCATGATGGAGCGAGATTCTCCGGCACGGCGGAGATAACAGCGGATGCGGCGGCTGGACCGAGGCCGTGGTTGGAGACGGCGTTGCAGCGGGAGTGCCACGGGTCCAAATCATTGCAGTTGTCGAGCAAGTCTTGGTTGAACTTTGATGGGAGTTGGTAGACGAAGACGGTGCCGTATTTGCAGTGGTCGGAAGAAGTATTACTCTGATGTTGTATTGTTTGAAGGAGTGGTGATAGTGATGATTTTGATGGAGAGTGGTAGAGAAAGTGGAGAATGAAGACTTGGAATAGGAGGACTACGACTAGTTGACACCATTTCAAGAGGAAAACTCTGATGGTGTTTCTTGTAGAGGGATTCTTGAGTTTCTTTTGGGGGTATAAATCGGAGGAGGTATGATCTAACATAGTTGAATTTTTGTTATAGAGATTTTGAAGCTGGTATATGAAGGGATAACAAATCAAAGTCAACACGTATATAATAAGTGTATATGACGAATAAATGCCCATACGTATTATAATACGTATATGTATATATATGAAAGCAATACAAAGTTGGAAGTCTACTTATTAGGTTACAATAATGCTGTTTAGAAAATTGAAATACAATGTTGCTAGTCTACTGTTCGGTTACAATAATATTGTAATGTCATTAACCATGTATTGGTAGTTAACATATCACTATAATTATATGAAGAGTGAGACGGAAACGAAGAAATTGTAATGTAGATCCTCTCTTTACCATTTGGTATCACATTTTTTGCCTTAATAAATTAAGAACATCTAGAAATATTGAAGGTCTGTTATTAAAAAATAATTAATATATACAACATTCATGCACAAAATTATTATTTTTAATTAATCCGCTTATAAATTTTTTATTCAAATTTTTAATACAAAATTAATTTTTTTTTTAAATGCGCTTTGGGTCCAACTTATTAAATACTTTATAAAGTTCAAAATTTTGAATGTTATATTAAATTTTGAGGAATCACAAAATATACAACTTGTCACAGAAATGAAATATTGCTTAACGAAACACTCTTATTTGCCTTTACTAATCAATTAAAAGAAATATAATAGGTGTTGGATGTTAATAACTACCTAGCCGGAAGGGAAGGGGAAATTACCAAAATTTTGTTTTTACTTGCATGCTTTTATGGATACATTTGATCCAATAACGTCATTGTATTGTTTATATGTCAACACACTGCATATATCAGTGAAGAAGTAATTAATTACTCATTTTTTTTTAATAAGTTGAAATATATTCGCTGATATATGCACTTCCAAGTTCTAATGTTAAATCTTTTAAAAATATATATAAACGTTGCTTGGTCTCTATCAAGGTATTTTTGTAAACAATTTGTTTTAATAATTCTATTTTAATTTTTTAAGACAACGACTTGCTATGGAAGCAAAGAGTTCGTCTACGGAACTAGGTTGAGTGCATCCATCAATTTAGTATCGATACTCCTCTACATGCCATTCTTAAAGAATTTATATCATGCTTCCTTTTATAATAATAATTTTCATATAATAAACTTAAAAATTAATTATTAATATAAAAATAGTAATACTAACTTTTTTATCCAAAAATGTCCCTTATTAATCAAATTGGTCAACTATCATGCCAATATACTTGAGGTTATTTATGAAATTCAATCTAAAATATTGTTAGTATTTTAGTTTGTTTTTTTTTATCTTATTGACTATAATTTTTAAGTTTGTTATTTGTAAATGGTTATTATAGTCTATTCCCCTAATATTGTTTTAATTATGATTTTTGTTGTTAGATTAGATGTATTACAAAATAGCCGTCCTCTTTAAATTTTGTGAGGAATAAAAGATTCTTTACGTGGTCCTAAGAATTATTAAAATTGAATTTATACTTCATCGCATCATATATATACATGTATGTAAATACAAATCTTTGTAACAAAGGAATTATCAAATTAGGACAACTTCCCAAGCGTACCTTTTAGGTAAAACATCCCATGCAATAATTTGCAAATTAAACTATAGGAAAGTGTCTCATTAAATTATATAATGCTAAATGAAAAAAATCAATTTTGATTGTTTTGATGAACACGTATTGTGTTTAATCTACTGGCTTAGTGTTAATGGCTTAGTTGTTTGGAAAAACTTATAAGTTTTTTAAAATAATTATAAGTTTTTTAAGAGCTTATAAGCTCTTTAAAAGTGTTTGGCAAATTAAGCTCTTTGAAAGTTTATAAGTTGTAATAATAAGCTCTTGGAGCTTATAAGTTCTTCAAAAAAATAAGTAATTTCATCCCAATTTATTTTCCCAACTTATAAACTCTCACAATTGCTTTTAAGTTCCAATAAGTTATAAACTCTTTAAAACAAACTTAGTCAAACACCCTCTAAATCGTGAGTTAGTGTTGAAGATTTATTATAAAAAGTTATTAATAATTTTGCCGATTGTTAGGCACTGCTAATACTGTCGTACCTAACTCACATTAAACAGTCTAACAGTCTAGTCTAGTTTTACTGTTTTAAATACGTTTACCAAGCTTTACTGACTAAAAATTGAAAAATATTCAAATATTTAGTAAATGATTCAAATATAAACAATACATATTGACTTCACATAGCTGAAAATACAACAAATTATAGGGGTAATAGGTAAAATTACCCACTTTTATAAAATAAAAATAAAAAATACTCACTTAAAAATAAAAGATAAAAAATACCCACTTTTTACAATAACATGATAAATTTCATCATGTGATCATGTTATTCAAGTTATTTTAAATTTGAATAACATGAACACATGATTAATTTCATCATGCTATTGTAAAAAGTGGGTATTTTTTATCTTTTATTTTTAAGTGGGTATTTTTTATTTTTTACTTATCAAAATGTGTATTTTAGCATTTACCCCAAAATTAAAAGTTGTTTGTAAAAAATAATAATAATTTCATTTAGAAATTAATTATTAAGATATAGTTTAAATTACTTTTTTTCGAAAAATTTATTTCTTTTTATATCCTCGTGATTCATATACTCCCTCTGTCCCACTATTCTTGGCCCCTTTGACCAAAAAGCACTCACAATTTTGGTCAAAGGGGCCAAGAATGGTGGGACGGAGGAAGTAATTTATAATCATTTAACAAAATTTTATTTAAAATACATGGATATAATGTAAAAATGTAATGATGAAAATGAGTAAAAGCCATGTTTTGTTTCAGAAAGGTAGTCATAAAATCACATAATGTCTTGACATAAAAATTAAATAAGGTATCAATCTAATAGTTAAGAAAAATTTAAATAAGAAAAATTAAATAAGGTAGTCATAAAATCACATAATGTTTTGTTTAAGAAAAACAATTACAACAATTATGTATCAATCTAATAGTTAAGTAAGGTAAATGATTAGTCAATTAACTCATCATCACTAGAGTTGTCAAAGTGACCGGGCCGGGCTGGCCCGGCCTAGCCCACCGGGTTAGAGTTAAATAACAGGTCGGGCCGGGCTGGCCTGAAATTATGTTGGACTGCTGAAATCTAAGCCCATACCCGCCCAACACGGGTCCCAACGGGCCAAATCGGCCCATGAATTAAAAAAAATATTTTTATAAATTTAAAATATAATGCTAATCTATTATATTTTCTAAAATTCTAAAATAAATAAAATATTGCATTAAGATATAAGTTTTTTAATTTATTTTAGTATTAATTAGATTACAAAAATAAGTTTGTAATAAAATCAAATAAAATGTATTACCTTCGTCCCATTATTTATGACACGTTTACTCTATTGGGTTGTCCCAATAATAATGGCTCGTTTCCAAAAAAGAAAATATTTTACTTTTATAAGCTACTCTACTTTATTGGACTCCACCATTTTACACAACAAATCACTTTCTTAACACCCGTGCCCAAAAGTAACTTGTCATTAATAATGGAACGGAGGGAGTAATATTTCAAAATAGTGTAAAAATATTAGCATAAAATTTTTTTAATTAAATTATAAGATATTGAAAATATAATAATATTATAAGAGCAATTGAAAATATAATATTATGAGAGCAATGTATACTAAATATTATGAACAAAATTAAAATAATATTAAAAGTATGTGCGGGTCAAATTGGCCCGAAGCCCACTGGGTATTTTTGGCCCGAAGCCCACCGGGTATTTTTGGCCCGAAGCCCATTGGCCCGCCGGGCCAATGGGCCGGGCTAGTTCGGCCCGGAACTTTTTGGGCTCTTAATTTTTGAGCCCAACCCGGCCCAAATTACAAGTGGGTCGGGTAAGCCCATCGGGCCGGGCCATTTCGGGCCAATTTTGACAGCTCTAATCATCACTGATTCATATACTCAAAATAACGAACTATGGAAATTAAATAAAACAATGGAAATTAAATAAAACAAACTATCTTTTCTTTGTCAAAGAAAAATTTTATTATTAGAAGAATACATGCAAAGGTGAGGAGAGGTCAATCTTGTCTTTCAACTCTGATTGTGAACGACTAGTGCTTCTTCTTTGAATTATGGCAAAGAGATGAATGCCAAAACAATCATCCACTATTTCGGTTGCTCCCGCCGGTAGTGAGGAGCCCTTATCTATCATTTTTGAAGAAGACAGCTCGGGCGGGAGCAGCGGTGGGGGGATGTCTAGAAATCCCAGGAGCAGCAGCAGCGGGGGTGGATCTCTTTAAAACCATAAAAAGACACTTTTGAATCTATCAAATCTTCTAACTTGGATTATAAGAGAGAGAGAGAGGCATTTTGGGGTCAGGTACCAAAAGTATCAAAATATTACAACATACTAGAATAGAATAGGGATCACCCATCCAAGACTTAAATTAATGCATGCCTTGTAATCTTCCACATCAAATTTCCACAAGAACATAATTTAGATTTCTTGCAAGTCTTGCTCCCAAGCCCAAAATCTGCCAAAAATTTCATTGTCGGTTCTCAAAAATCACGTTGTTTCTCCATTTCATAATCACCCAAACAACGCAAATCCACATGCCCCCAAGCTTCTTACCAATTCGTTTACCATTCCCAAAATTCGAGAACTGCCAAAAATGTTCACGTACGTTTGACGGAGCATGCACCCTACTTTCTGCACCACTGCACTTCAAATCATGGCAATTGGCTCACACTCGAGAAAAATATGATTAGCCGATTTTGGTTGCCCTCCAAAACAATCGTAAGTGTGGCAATTGACTCACAATCAGTTTGAAAATGCAAGAGGAGCTTGAACCACTATTTCTTAACTGATCATTATTGGACATTAGCTCGTAAGAATTCTTGACAAAGCCACAGTTGAGACGTTTCTCGTTCCACATCCATGAATCTTCCTTGTCAATAACTAGCATGAGCTTGTTCACCACGAAGAGAAGTTCGTTAACCATATCGCTATATCTAGATGCCTATTTCATCTAAGATCCCACTTCCACACCCCGCTCAACCGCACAACCACTTCAAAACACTCCGTTTGAATACTCAAATGAAATAATCTAGGAAACCTCTCCCTTAATGCGATGATCCCAACCCACGCCCCATTCTAGAAACTATAACTCAAACCATTACCTAAATTTATAGCAAAATTATCAAAGAACCATTTTCCGGACTCCCCACCAACCATCGCCTCTATCTTTCTCCATCAACCACCTCCCCATGCTCCCCTCTCCATCGCAATACCCCTGACTCAGAACCAACTCACCATGTTTAGACCGTATCACTTTTCCCAAAAGACTATTTTTGTCTGTGAGAAAACGCCAAACCCACTTATCAAGTAAAGATGTATTAACCCTACCCAAATTTTTAACTCCAAGACCTTCCTCACACTTCTTTGCACATAAAACATCCCAATTGATCCACACAATTTTCCTCTCCAACCCGTTACTCCCACAAAAAGTTGCACCGAAGAGCTTTAACATCATTAAGGATAGACATAGTGAAAGGTGTGAAAGAAAGCTAGTATAAAGGCACAACTGAACAAACAGAATTTATCAGAGTCGCTCTCCCCGCGAAAAAAATATATCTGTCTTCCCACTTATTCCTTTTGTGGACTTTCTCCATTGTAAATGACCGAGTTGCCACTTTGTTCATCTTTCCTCAAATTCTAATAACGAAATAGTTTAATGAAAATTCCTCAATTTTGCATCCTAGCACAAAGGCAATGTCGTTCAACATTATCTTATCCACATTGATACCGAACAAGCAGCATTTATCATAATTCACCCTCAGGCCCGACATAACTTAAAAAATATAAACTATTTTAATGGAAATTCCTCAATTTTAATAAACTAAATATAACGCGACTCCAAATTTATTTTTGACAAGCACTATATATGCATTTCAAATTTATAATATTTTATTAACCATAATGTCACTCACTAGTTTTTCCTTCTTTTCCTTAAAAGAAATATTTCGGTACTAGTTTTTGCTTTTTTTTTTCTTTTTAATTTTTTGTATTATAGGAGTCTCGAATTTATAATATTTTAATAATAAAAATATAACTTATATAAATTCTAATAATAAAAATATAACGTAATCGAGAAAATTAAGTATACACCACATGAACCCCTAATACAGTGGCGGAGCCACATGTATGAGTGGTGGGGCTATTGCCCCACCTCAAATTTTTTTACTTAGTACTAATTATATCAAAATTTATGAATAATATGTAGAAATTTATCGAAAATATCAAGTTTTTGCCCCACCTAAAATTAAGAAAAATGGGAGCAATCATTTTGCCCCTCGTACATTCGGGGGCCTGGCTCCGCCCCTGCCCTAATACACATATATATAATATCTATATATATTAATGTATATCATGTTGTAAAGAAATAATGTGTTTTTATATTCAATTCGAAAAACAAATATATTTAATTAATTATGCGCTTTTCCAATTAGACGAAAATTTGAAGAATTATGGAAGATGTTAGTAACTAAGTATCTAATTATAATATGTTAAATTAGAGATTTTGAAATTTGAATGCATTTGATGTTTACCGTAATTTAGAGTACAATTATGTTTATATTGACATCGCTATCAACCAATTTGTAATCTTTCTATAAACAAAACTTAAGTACTTAAGTAATAATCAAATTTTCATTTATCAATAAATAATAAATAATATAATTAAAATAAAGTTTCTACAAATAACTTCTATGTCTTGAGACATTATGTCTCCATATCATTTTTCTTCCAGCAATTGGATTAATAAATAAATAAGGTAAAAAATTTTGATTTAGAAACGGGCACGTTATGAAGTTTGGAACGGCCACTATCGATAGCTAACCAATTTTAAATTATAAATTGGATTAATAAATAATTAAAGCATTTGGAACGACCACTGTCGATAGCTAATTAACCAATTAGACTCTATGAAGTTTCGAAGAGGCCGTATGTCTCTACCTCTGTCATGACAACATAATTTTTTTAAAACTTGTTTATGTAGTTTAATCTTACACCCTCCGGCCACTAAGCATGACAAATTTTTTTTCAACACGATTATTAAGAGAGTGTATAAAGTAGTGTAAAAGTGATAAATGTGGTACGGTCCACATCTTTTTGAAGAGATAACCTTTTATATTTATGGAATGTGTCATTTTTAGTGAATATCATAAAAAGAAAAGTATGACATTCTTAGTGGGACGCAGAGAGTATAATATTATTTCAGATTTATTATTTTAATACATTATTCACTATTTCACATTTAGGATGTACTCCCTCCGTCCCACTAACATGGCACACTTCCCTTATTGGACGTTCAACTAAACTTGACACATTTCATAAATAGTAAAAGCTATCTCTTCAAAATGATGTGGACCCTACCACTTTATTATTTTTACACACTACTTATACACTCTTCTTAATAACTGTATCGGAAAAAAAAAGTGTCATGCTTAGTGAGATGGAGGGAGTACTATAATTTTCCCTTTTTAGTTTATAGAAATGATTATTAATTAGATATTTCCATATGTAAGTAATAATTTTTATTTTGTAAGAAATATACGAGCCCATATACAAATTTGTGGACGTAATAATGTAATCAAATAAATATATTTATTTAAAATTAGATTGTTGCCGTTATAATTCGACAGGATTAATATTTTATAAAATTTATAAAAGTATTGATATTATTTATTTTATTACTATTTATTATCATATATAGATACATGAACTACTTATTCGTATACTAAATATGTATAGTAAAATCTGTTAATTATGTTGACTTGCTAATGATAAACTTGTAATCATTCTAAAATTAATAAAAAAATAATAAATTTACAACTTGATATATATATAAATAAATATTAAATCATCGTAAATTTTTCTATTAGTAAACTCGTACTAACAACTTAATTTTTTTTGGAATATATTTCAATTTAATTTATATACTCATATTTGTTCTAAAGTAAAGTAAAAATGATTATAATACTCATTATTATTAGAGGTGTTCAAAAGAATCGTAATTGACGGTTTTGGAAACCGAATCCTCAAAAATTATTAAAATTCGGAATCGCAATTGTATACATAGCGGTTCGGTTTCGATTTCGGATTCAAATGTTCTGAATCGTGAACCAATTAATTTCGTTTTACGCCCATATAATAATATGTGTTATAAATTCGAATATATAAAATATATATAGATAGATATTACCGATGAAAATAAATTATATTTGAATATTTATAAAATCTAATCATTTTATTTGAATTTTATGTATATGTATTAATCTCAAAAATGATAAATGTCTTGTTACAAATCTTTATCCATTAATTACTCATTCATGTCCAATCTCGTACGAAAATAAATTCAAATTATGAATTCATTTATTTATACGTATATATACATCCACAATTTGATTAAAAATTAAATATATATACCCGTATTTGCTACAAAAATTACATATATATAATTTTTATTGAGTGTGAATAATTTATTTAATTATTTATTTGTAACTACAATGCACACATTTCCTCAAATGCTCATATAATTCAAATTATTTTGTGAAATGAAATACATAAACACATGATAAATTTTCTCATGTGTTTATATAAGTGAATATTTTTATCTCTTATTTTTAAATATGTCTTTTTTTTATCTTTTATTTATTAAAGGGGGTATTTAAACTTGTTATCCCTACATTTTATATATACATATATATATATATTAATTTTTTAAAATAACATTAATCATTTAATACATTTAAAGTATAATAAATACATTTAAAATATATACCAACTGATAGAAAAGTTAGTACATAAGTAATAATGAAGTTGAGTGTCAATATCTAATAATGATACACGACCAAAAATCATTAATTTAATTGAAAAATCAAATAGATATCAAAATATACTCATTAAATATTTTTATAATAATGAAAATAAACTCAAATTATATGAACTTATTTATTTATATGCGCGCGCGCGCGCACACTCACAGACACACACACATATATATTCATAATCTAATTACAAATTAAATATATATACTCGTTTTTTATTCAAAATTTACATTTGATTAATATATAAATAAAATTCCAAAAATCTAGAAAAATTTGAGAAATTAAATGGGAGGCTGGGAGGGTTTCAAAGGCTGAGGTGGACAGTTTGGACCGAACTTGTATTATAGTATAGATATATTATTATTTTAATAAAAAATACGATTCATTCAATTTATATTATCTATATTCAAAAATATATGTGGATTTTTTGAATAATAATATAATTAACAATATGTTATAATAATTATATGTAATAAATTATATATATTAAAAAAAATATTTTCAAATAATGTGAGTTTTAGAAATTTTTATATAATTTATTTTTATTATATTTTTATATTTATTTATTTTCATTAGATTTTAAAAAAGTATACATAATCTATATAAATTATTATTACATTAGTTATCAAAATATAAATATCAAATTAATATATCACTATATATATTATATTTATTAAAATAATACTTAAATATAAAATAGTATGTAATATGATCTATGATATACATAGAAATAAAAACATAACATAAATACCATATGCATATATGGAAATAAGAATTTATAATATTATATATGATTAATATATAGATAAAAATCTAAAAATCTAAAAATATATGAAAAATTAAATGGGATGCTGTGAAAGGGTTTCGGATTTCAAGGGTTGATGTGGACAACTTAGGTCGAACTTGTATTGTAGTATAGACATGGGTTGTTCATGAGAGTTGATACTTGCTAATTACTATGCAGAACATGATTTCAGTTATCAACTAAATTATAATCACATGATTTGAGCTGTGTGAGATTTGGCCGCACGGCATTGGAATAAGAAAATACTTAGATTCCCGATCGTAATAAAGCATGTGAAACATGCGTTATATTTGGATCACCAGAATTAATTTATGATATTAGTCAGTATCTTTAATTAGCGAAGACGGTCATTGAAAATATAATAATAACCTAAGCATATATGAATGCATGATTGATTCATATTTCATAAGATACGCATTTTTTTGGATCTGAAGTTATTAATTTACGACATGCTGCCTTTTTAATTCATATCCTAATTTTGTATCGATCTACATGGTATGCCTGAATTGATTGAAAATTTTATAAAAACTCGATCTTTAATAAATAAAATGACGAATCTCAGTTTCAACATTGCATTGGAAATAGATATATAAAATTCCAATATTAATTTGTATTATGCAACAAATGATAGGAAGCGCAATAAAATTAGATAAAAATAAATGTAATTGTTGTAATATGTGTTGATTCCTTGATTGATTGAACAAAGTAATTAAAGAAAAAAAATACAATAGAAGAGACTGCATAAAAAGCGAGAAACGGCATAATTGTATTTTATTCACGTCTAAATCACTTTACAGGTTAGGGTTCCAAACAATAATAAATAATGTCCACATATAATAATTATTTATAACAAAAATGCATTACATTAATTTATTTACCTACACAGAGCACGCGTTGATGTTTGAGGGTAATATTCTAACTATAATTATGATAATTACATTCATTTCATTTAAATTTGGTAAATATCTCCATATAGTTATAATAGTTGAATATTGCTAGAATTAAGCAATGGATTATAAAGCGAGGATTATATAAGTAATAATGTAACATCAATTAAGGGATTAAATATTCAATGAGGAGACATTAATTTGTTTCCTAATATGATGGGTTTTTTTCCTTATATGTGCTAATATTATGCATGAAAAAAAAACTTATTTTTAAACTAAATACTATCTCGAAATTTAATAGTTTAATAAACCAAAAATTTTAGACAAGATATAACCTAAATAGCATAATTTTTGAAAATGTTAAATAACTAAGAAGGTACGTAAATAAATGTAATACAAAATATATAAGAATTTCGAATTTAGTGTAAGTTCTTTGGGTCACGATCATTTAATTCGTGCATGAAATGTGTTTAGTTTTTGATTTGTTTTGTGACTGATTCTCAGCCCAATTAAACGAGAGATAATCCAAAGTTATGAATTATCAATCTTGAAGATTGACCGTGAACGTAAGATTTTTCGAACCACGTTAAAAATTGTGTTCTTGCATTTTAGTTACCTTTTTAATACTGCATACTCGCATCCATAATCATAACACATTAACATGTTCTAAAAGAACATATTGTAAATCAAAGGTTTTCATCATAAGAGTTAAGTAGTAACCATCGAAATTTCGCAAATACTATGTGTCTAATAGACTTTATGTTAATCAACAAATCTCACGCTTGATCTGTCGAGCCAATATGCAAATAGATAATCCTCTTTTTTAATCGAGCAACTAATATGTTATTATGACTCTCCTTATCTATATTTCTCCATCACCAATACTAGTTCATTTGGGACTGTTATCAAATCAGTTATTCATTTTGACCACTGCATTTGTTTCACAAGGACTTATTCTTTGTGGTCATTCTTAAATTTAACAAGAAAACCTATTTCATTCATTGCATATAGACTTGTCTATCCGGATGTCGGGTTTCGGATTTTACCCGAAATAGCCGACCCATTCGGGCATTAGGATACCCGAAACCCGAAATAATAGAATATCGGGTCGAGATTCAAATATCTTATTGTGTATTAATCAGGTATTGAGTAATACCCGAATATTCAACAGATATACCGAAAAACTCGATTATTTAAATAAAATATATTTTATTGTATATTTGTTGGCTTTACACTTCCCCATCTAACTTTTTACTCACTTTCTCTAATTTAACACACCTCTCTTACATTTTTCTCTATTCTTGCGCCACCTCTACTCCCTTTTTCTTATTTTGTACGCCACCTCTCTCTCTCTCCATTTTCTCTTTTTTTGCACCAACTATCTTCCCCTTCATTTCTTTATCTTCTTTCTCGCTCAGTACCTTCTCTCCTCACCATTTTATTCTTCTTTTCTTTTCTCTACTTCTTCTTTTCTTTTTCTATTACTTCTCACCATTTTCTTCTTCAATTTTTTTTTCTACTTTTCTTTTTCACTAAACCTCCTCTCATCCCTCACCATTTTTTTCTTCTACTTCTTTTCTGTGTTTAATTTGAACATCTTCATCTTCAATAATACATCTTTCTCGGTCCGGATGAAGAAGTTATTGTGCGAAATGAATATGAAATATATTAATTTTGGGAAAATCGGATACCCTAATACCGGACCCGAACTACCCGAATCGGGTATCGGATACCCGAAAGTAAAATTTGGCTCGAGATCGGGTATAGGAAAATAGCTATTTTTGGGTACGGGTACCCAAAAATTTCGGGACGGATACCCGACCCGATTAGACAGGCCTAATTGCATATCATATTGTAATCATATGCTATTATGGAAGCATCTCATACTAGGGTTCACGAGGATTCCTCTATCAGAGTTTGTACACTTTAAAGTATGATTTATGTTTGACTATTCTAACATATTTGTTTTTTACTTCTATTTAATGAAAATAAATTTTCATAATAGGTTTGTAATTTATTATTTGTTGATTATTTTATTGTAAACAAGTCCATTTTGTACATTGTAGACTGTGTAATGGTTCGATGATAACAGAAGATAACAAAGTCAGATCCTTGTAGAATAAAGTTCACAGTCCACACAGACTTTGATAGTCTAAATGTGAAAGGTTGCAGTATCAGTCCGATGTGAGAGCCTACCTTAGCCGACAAAATGATATCGATGCATTATGCTTGTATACTTGTATAACATATCTGTACTGTGTGGTTTACATTGAGATAACATTTATTGTGCTAATACTGAAGAACGAGGTCTTGAAAATTCATAATTTCTTAATCTATATTAGTAACATTAAGTATAAATGATTGATTTTGCACTACTTTGATGTATTTTAACTTGTGAGTTTTTTGCAACCCTATATAGTAATACGTTGGGTAGTAGTCATTTCTTTAACAAGAAATACTAAGATATTATTACTTAGAATCGTGCTTCAATGAGTCCGAGTTGATTATATCCGCATGAAGCGTTTAAATAGTTTTATTCTATAAAAATCCAAGTAGTTGAAATTTATTCCATATATAACAATAAAAGTCTAAACTAGATAACTCATGCATAAATAAATTTATTAATATAAGGTGTTAGAAGACTTTAATGAATTAATGGATACTGAATCTTAAACGTGAGAAATAATTTATTAAAAAGGAGAATCAATTCGTATTAAGAATCGACGATGAATAATTCAATATTTATTATATCAATCCTTAGTGAAGTCGATAAATATTAATGTAAAATCCAATTAATATAATGATTCCTAGATTAATTAATTGTCAAGTCTTCCATTATTTAGAGAATTATTAGATATATTAATAAACTACATTTTATGTTGGAATTTCAAGCTCATTCTCCTTGAAAATGTTGACCTAGATAACCCCACAACACCTGTAAAAGGAGAGGAGGGGTTGCCGAAAATCACACTTGAGAAAGAGAGATTTTTCGGCCAACATAGTGTTTATTTACGAAAATCCAGTATTTCCACATTGTAAAATTTGATCATTTCCCACTGGATAAAATTCGACGGATTCTCTCCCACACAATATTCGGAATGTAGGAGGGACTAGGCCAGATGTTTCGATGGTTGAACCAGTTCATGATTTCCAAGCGCGATTGTTGTTCATAGACGACAGTGTACCGTCTATCCATTTCGATTTTTCGGCAAAGGAATAAGGTATAAATTTCAAACCATAAAGAGCATACCTAGAGCTCGATTTTCCGTGCTTTTTATCTTCTCCTAAGGATACATGAGATGCATGATATTTATTTGTATTTAGAATTGTATGTTTTATTTAATTTATCAGACATGTGGATCATGCGATTTTGTGAACCCCTCATTCGAGTTCCATCTTGTCAGACTACAGATTAATCTTAAACAAAATAATATGAAAAAGATATCAAGACTCCAAGAGTTTGGAGTTCATACCTCCGCAGAAACTGTGTAGCTTGATTACGTGATTAGCTCGGTCCTGTAGTCGCGGGCAATTATAAAACCTGTATGATGGGCTCATAAATGCGCAGGATCCACATATTAAATAAATTGCATAAATAATTAATTCTTGACATTTAATACCGTGCAGGAGAAAATAAATGTGGAATTAAATTATACTCCCTTCGTTCCACTAAGAATGACACACTTTCCTTTTTGGGATGTCCACTAAGAATAGCACATTCCATAAATAGAAAAAGTTATCTCTTCAAAAATGTGTGGACCCTACCACCTTTTTATTATTTTTGCACTACTTTATACACTCTTCTTAATAACTGTGCCGAAAAAAAGGTGTCATGCTTAGTGGGACGGAGGGAGTACCTTTCTCCTATGCTAGTCCTTCGCTTGCGGAGAAACGAACTGATTCTCCTATGCTAGTCCTTCGCTTTCTCCTATGCTAGCAACAAATCAAAATCCACACTGATGGAATCTTCTCTTGATCTCCTTCGATCATACCTTGAAAACTTCTAACCTATTCCCGATCTATGATTTGAATATTGTGTGGGCAAACTATCAAATCTTAAGAGAACAAGAACGAAAGTTAGAGTGTGGAATACTCTTAAATTTTCGAAAATTTGAGTTTGAAACTCAAAGTTGTCGATTTTCCTAGGGCGGGAAGAGTGGAAAAATCGGTCACTACATGTCATCTATTTATAGATATTTTGGGCTAGGTTATGGTTTCTAAGGTGAATGTATAAGACTCCGAATAATAGAATTAATTTCCACTTTTATCTCTCTATAATTCATCTATTATTCAAATTTGAATTTTGAATAATTCAATATTAATTTGACCTAGTCAAATTCATAGCTTTATTTAATTAATTTCCAAGATATTTTGATCCAATTAAATTTAATTAATTTCTTGGTCAAACTTAGACTTAAATTAATTAATATATTAAGTTAATTTAACTTAAAATTAATTACTCCATGAAAATGTAATAAAGTGTAATTCCATTATAAATATTTATCGACTCCACTATATGATAAATATTGAACTCATCTTAATCCATCCAAATTACGGATGTACCCTTTGTAATTAATTATTTCCCACATTTAAGATTTTCTAAATCCAATAATTAATTGAGTTTGCTGACAACTCATAATTAATTAATATATTTATTCGCAAGTGATCCGGTTCAGACCTTAATTATTACATACAAAATAAATTCTAATTTATTGGCATCTTTTACTAGCACGTGTGCTGGACAACCCCACACCTTCAGATTTTTTAGACCGGGCTGGCGCCCGGTCCACAACCCAATTGGTGTCTTAGGGACAGACTTGGATGATACCAAGTTCAATGTGTAAACTGCCATTTCTAGGGCATATCCCCAGAACAAAATGGACAACTCTGTATAACTCGAAATCGAGGATAAAACTAACTAATTCCTAAAACTAAGGAATTTAAAATTAAATCATCCATCTTCTTGAATCTTCATATCCAATTCGAATTTTGAATTTAAACCGGGCTTAAAAAGTCCAAAAATTAAAAAAAAAAATGAACTTTGAAGTCGCGACGAGCTAGCCTGGGGCCCGTCTCGCCCAAAGTCAGGGCTGCCGAGAGCTAGCCGAGCGCTGCCGAGGGTTAGCGCCCGCGCTGAGGCGCGCCAGCGGTCGCTGGTGCCTGCTTCTCGCACCCGGCCACTGCCGCCCGTCCCGTCGCTCCCGCGCGCTAGCGCCCACCTGGTGCTGTGTAGCGGTCGAGCACCACGCGCTAGGCCCGTCTGGCCCCTGCTACCTAGTGCGCGCGTTGCGCCCCGCCTGAGCGCTGGTGCCGCGAGTTGCGCGCGCCTCGACTTGGTGCCGGTTCCAACCTCCGTTCTCCTCCTCGTTCTTTGTCTCCCACTAAATTACATAAAAACATTTAATACATGAAAAAATAAAACTTAATTCAACATGGTCAACCCCCGTGTGATTACATTTAAGCCTTAAACCGGCCACAGAAGAATGAATCGAATGAAAAAATAGGTATTAAATCAAATAAGCCACGTAAACAGATATCATGCTTGAATTTAAATCTAGCATCCTTATATCAATTACGATCACAGGAAAATCAAATAAAGAATTAAATCCAATTTATACAATAAACTAAAATCTTGTGACCGCTTCTCATACCAACTGATAGAACCCGTATGAGGGGCTCATAAATGCTCATGATCCACAAGTTTAATAAATTGCATAAATAATTTATTCTATACATTTAATACGACACATGAGAAAATAAATGTGGAATTAAATTATCTCTTTCTCCTATGCTAGTCCTTCGCTTACGGAGAAACGAACTGATTCGTTAGCAACAAACCACAATCTACACCGATGGTATCTTCTCTTGTTCTCCTTCGATCTTACCTTGAAAATAACTAACTTATTTTCGACCTATGATTTGAATATTGTGTGGAAAATAAACTATCAAATCTTAAAAGAACAAGAATGAAAATTAGAGTGTGGAATACTCTTAAATTTTTAAAAATTTGAGTTTAATACTCAAAGTTGCTGATTTTCCTAGGGTAGGGAGTGTGGAAAAATCGGCCCCTACATGTCATCTATTTATAGATATTTTGGGTTAGATTATGATTTCTAAGGTGAATGGATAAAACCCTAAATAATAGAATTAATTCTCTCTTTTATCTCTCTACAATTCAATCTATTATTCAAATTTGAATTTTGAATAATTCAAAATTAATTTGACATAGTCAAATCCATAACTTAATTTAATTAATACCCAAATCATGAAAATTAATTAATATATTAAGTTAGTTTAACTTAAAATTAATTACTCTATGAAAATGTAATAAAGTGTAATTCCATTATAAATATTTATCGACTCCACTATATGCTAAATATTGAATTCATCTTAATCCATCCAAATTATGAACGTAATAGTTTTGTAATTAATTATTTCCTGCGTTTAAGATTTACTAAATTCATCAATTAAATGAGTTCGCTGAAAACTCATAATTAATTAATTTATTCATTGACGGTGATCCGGTTCTAATCTTAATTATTGCATATGGAATAACTTCCAACTAGTCGGGTTTCTTATGCAATAAATATTTCTGAACGCCTCACGCGTATTAATCAACCGATGTTACAGAGACGCGATTCTATGCAACTGACAATCGAGTACTTCTAGCTAAATCAATCACTATTGCTCAAGACATCACTATCTAGGGTTACGAAAAACCCGTAAGGGAAGATGAATCAAAACAACGTCTAATTAGCCGCATATACTAATATCATCGACACATAGATTAAGAAATAATTAATTTCCGAGACCTCGTTCTAAACAACAATACATAGAACTTATCTCATTGTGAAACCTCTCAATATGTATACACAAAGCATGTGTATCAACTTATACATGCCGATATCATTATTCGGGCTAAGGTCAGCTCTCGCATCAAATGATACTGCAGCCTTTACCGACTAGACTGTCCAAGTCTGTCTAGGTTGTGAGCTTTATACTACAAATGATCCGACTGTGTTACCTTCTGTGATCATCGATCCACCATATATTTATATAAATGGACTTGTTTGAAATTCAATATATAAAGATAATAAATAACAAACCAATGATAGAAACATTTATTCTCAATAAAATGAAATTAAAAACAAATATGGTACATCGTCTAATCATAAAGCATGCTTTGAGGTATACAAACCCTAACATGAAAGACTTTCAAAATAAGACCGGAGGAAGGGTCGGGAGTCCTTCGGGAAGACAGTCCGAGGCTCAAGTCAGCTCTTGTAGACTCGAGAAAAATGTTTGAAAGAACAAGTGTTCGTTTTCTCTTGTGTGTGAAGCAAATGATGGAGTATATATATATAGCTAGGTTTATAAAGGGTAAATCAGTAATATACTTTAAACGTACTAGGTGTAAATAATGCGTGTAAATGAACCTTGATCAATCATGGTTTATCAGGTTGCAATGGTCCCCGCTTTTGTTGTTAGATGCCATCTTCGCATAATTCTCTAATTCTGACATATGTCTGATACGAAGTTGACATATGTCGGGTAGTAAATAAATGTAACTATTATACTTAGCAGACCTCCAGAATCGGATCCCTCGAGGCCGATTCTAGAGGTGACCTAGTGCAGAGGTGAGGAATTCTTTGATCCTGACCTCTGGAACTTAATCATAATAGAGGGTTCCTCAGACCTTTCTTTACTTCTTCATATTCCAGAGCTCAATTCATCTTTCGAAGATATCTTTCTTTAATAATGAATTCCCTTTTCTCTTTGTAAAGGTGGTGCTGATATTAGTCCCTATTAGCTTCTCCCCCTAGTCTTAGAAGTGACCTCTGCCATCTTACGAATCAGACCTTGTTAATGAGTTCTGGCAAAATCACGCCTTTTTAGGGCTTTTTCGTAATTTCAAAGACTGTACCCTCGGGTACCACGCTCTGTCTTAATTATTATCTGACATGGCGTGTAAGAATTTATCATTACCTTTTTAATTGTTGAGTACTTTACCCGTCTTTTCACCGTCCTGTCCTTGGGGATTTCAACCGTTGTTCAATCCCAACCCCTCGATTGAGAAGCTTTCTTTCATGTTGACGCTACACGTGTTGATTATACTCAATCCTTCTTAGATGAGCCTGCCTATAAATTGATGCCTTAGCGCATTTCTCCAAAAATTTACTGGCATCCTCCAGTTATATCTTCCCTACCTTCTCTACTTCGACTCCTCAATCTTCAAAGGTATACTTCTTCTTTCTTTTATCTATGTTTTGTTGTGTAACTCGCTCGTCTTGATTATCTTCATAAGATTCAACTAAACTTTTAGCAGATTTCATGCTTTTTATCTTCCTCTTGCTGGCACGCAACTTGTGAAATTTTATTTTCCTGATGTTAGACTAAAGTTGGTCCCGAAAAAGCAAGGTTTGGTGTAGGGGGGGGGGGGGAATACACCAAATGTAAACTTTAGAGAGATTAAGCTTTCTCGAAGGGAGATTGCTTAAGTGTGACAGACCAGATTGATGACCAGATCGATACACAATATGTCCAGATAGATTATCTTTGGTGATAAACACTTAGTAGATAACAAGAGTGATCTTGTTGTCCAACAGAGCATTGTGTGTGGAATATGGTACACTTAGTCTGTGCTCTTTATTAGAAAACATTTGAAAATCTTAACCAAGTCGCTTAACAGATTGATTAAGAATGCAGTTTGAATGAATGTGCTGGGTAGTGAATAAACAACTGAAAGTAAATATGCAGAATATAAATAACACAGTTGTTTTACGTGGTTCGGGAAACCCCCTACGTCCACGGTCCAATCCAAACCGGATTAGATATCCACTACTAGGATACTCTCTTCTTTATACTCGTTGAGAACGAGCCACAAGTTTCAAACATAATCTGGTTGAAACTTATGTACGAATAAGGGTCGTGTCCCTTTACAACTTACATTATACAACTGCAACAAGAAATTTTCACGTTAATCCACTAGAAAACTACTAGCTAGCGAAGCTATCTTCCTTCTTCTTCTCGATAAGACAGACTTGAATCGAGTGGTGTGATTTCGATCACGAACGACTTAGAACACGACCTGGTACTTAGAAATCTTCTCAAATGACATATAATCGAATGTCAGATGATTGAGTTGATCTGGTACAGGCTGACTCACTTTATAGGAACGATCTGGTCATAGCTGATTGACATCGATCTGATCAAACATCAATCTGTTTCAACAAAATGCTCCAAAGCATGGTTGCAATCTCTGTGAAGGATTTCTCAACAACCAGATCGAGTGGCCATCGATCAGATCATCTGCTTGCTTTGTATACTCCTGCTGATCTGGTTCTTCGTACAACATGAAAGCTAACATAACGACTTCTATAAGATTTAATCCTTTACATTTTAAGTCATTCACTAACCTGGTCTAAAGTCTTGTTCTCTATCAGTTTCACTTTATATGGCAGTGATCTGGTACAGGTAGAACAGATTGAGACCTAGCAAACAAAATTAAATCTAAGTGTGTTTCGAGAGAACATCATCAAAACTAAATCTGTGGGGTTCCCAAGAATTTCCCTCTTTTTAATGATGTCGAAACCACACTTTACAAAATAACCCTAATAAGGCATTTAAAGCATGATCTGGTTTTAAATAACCAGAAGGGTTAAGAGATCGTTATTAGATTATAATGAGCATAAATAATAACTTGGTTCTGGACAATGAGACTTTGTCATCAGATAACCCACATGTATATATATCAGATAATATCAAAGTGGATTACAAAGAGTGTTCAGAACCAAACCAGAATAAGAAACATCAGATGGTAAAAGAATAGAGAAATCTAAGTGAACCATCTGCCAGCTCCTCCTTTCTTCATCTTCTCTCGTTGGGCATCAGAAGTGAGTTGGACGCTTTCATATATTCTGTCCCTCACACTTGCATAGTTTGGGTCTTGGTTATCAATCTTGTAGCCCTTGATCTTGGCCACCTGATTAATATAGTTTAGAATATATGTCTTGTCTGGAATGCTGCTTCTAGGGATCATAGGGCATGCGCGAGTGCCTTAATTTTTAATTTAGCCTTCTCGACTGCCATTTTGATTATCTGGACTAGCTCCTTGTCCAAAAAAATTTCCATGTAACGGTTGAAATCATCATCTAGCGTTGACTCAAAGTAGATGGGCTCTTTGAGGAAGTATCGGTTCATTATAAAACCTTGCTTTAGTAGTTCCCAATCCTTCTGATCAGCATTTGGTACCCAAATATTCTTGGGTGTCTTCTTCTGCAGTGAGAGATTCCATGCCGTAAATGGTTTCTTTTTCTTTTTCCTTGACTGAGTAGTGGATTGAGAGGTTTGCTGAGAGTGTTCTGATCTGGGTGGAGAGAAAGGTGTTCCAAAAGACTTTTCTCTTGTTTCTTGCTCCGCCAGCTTCCTCTCTCGTTCTGCTTTCTCCTTATAGAACTGTGCCCTAAAGACGGGATCACAGGCTTGCTCTTGGTTTATCCCAAAAAGTAGTAATTCAGCGATCTGGCCGCCTTCATCAATGAGCTTCTTCCCTTTTTCTCGTGCTGCTTGCTGTTGCTGTTGTTGTTGTTGGGGTGTCTCAACTGTTGGGTCAGCTCGTGGTGGAGTGTATGACTATTCTGTGAATGGTTGATCGGTGTAGCACTCTTATCTCCTTCTGGACACTGATCTGGTCCACCCTTATTCGCTTCATCTTCTCCTTTTCCATTGCCATCTCCTCCTTTGCCTCCTTTAGCAGATCTTTCCCCCTTTTTGACATCATCAAATGTTGTCTTGATGAGCGTGCAGAGGGAATCAATCTCGGCCTTCATATCTTCAATCTTCTGCTCTGCATCAACCTTGAAGTTGAGCAAGAAGTTGACGTTCTGGTCGGTGGCATCGTGCTTCTTTTCCAGATTGTTGTTCATTGTTGAGAGAGTCTTATCATACGTATCTTGCATGTCTTCTATCGTGCTGATTCTGGTGTTCTGATGATCAAGCTCTGCTGGAGTAGGATAGAGAAGATCATCCATAACCTTCACTTGATGCTTTTTCATGAGTATCATGAACTTTTCTTCTTCAAAATTTGCTAGTTGAGCAAGAATTTCCAGTGTGTTGGCCATTTTTATTTATGCAGAGATGGAAGCAGATTGAGTTTTGATTGCTTCATTAATCCTTTCATTTTCTTTGGCTAACATATCTGTGACCAAAGCATGGAAAGTCTGGACTTGCTTTTCCATAGACTCCAGCTTCTGGTCTGACTTCTCTCTTGCTGCTTCGGCAGCCGCCCTGTCATCGTCTATCTTCTTATTAAGCTCTTTGGCTTTCTCTCGTAGCTTGCAGCGCAGATCGATATCCATGTTATTCATGTAGTCCTTCTGATGCTGGTTGAAATCAGCAAGGACACGGGTAGCTCTTTCTTGGATGACGTTGCAGGTATTAGTCATCTGATCTTGAACTCTCAAGGTGATTAAGTTGTCAACCTGCAAATTGTTGAACGACTTGTGTTCTCTCTCCACCAATTCTTCCAGATCATAGAATTGAACATGCTTCTTCAACTTTTGAGCAACCCCTCGAGTATAAATTTCATTCGTAGGTTCTCCTTCAATAGATTGTCCCACTGGTTCTTCATCGACTGGGTCGAGATTGATGATGGGAGTTCTCTTCTTGCGCTTCTTAGGCTTCGCAGTCTCCTGGGTGGGTTGTTCTGTTGCTGCTGCTTGTGCTGGTTGTTCTGGGTGGGGTTGATCTGTTGGGATTAACTCTGATTGGCCTGCTGCACCAGATGTGTTGGGCTTCTCTGTCTAGTTACCTCATTGACCACTTATTACCAAATCTGGGTCAGCTTCATCATCCGATCCTTTCACACTTGTATAAAAACTCATTCTATTAGTATAGAAGGATTTAAGATCAATTTTCAGCAATCTGGCCTCATGCTTCATGATTGCGAGTATCAGCTGGTGGTATTCTGCTCTTACTTCTCCAACTGTGTTAGCTTGGAGCAGACTTTGTAGGGTAACTTCTTCTTTCTTCAACTCCTCTATTGATTTGGTTTGTAGTAATGCATCAAAAATGTAATACTCACTGTCCTTCACTAGCAAGTATAGCTTGACTTTCTTGGCTGCTCCATAGCTCTCAAGGAGAAGATTGATTCCTGGAAAGTCACTGAGCACAAAATGATCTGCCTCATTCTCCAGCAACTGAATCACCTCTGCAGCCTGCTTCCACTTTTCTTCCTCCTCATCAATCTCTTCATCATCTTTCTCCTCCTCACTGACCCTCTGCATACAATCTGGTAAGGGAGTAGATGTTCTGGCGGGAGAAGATTCTTTGTCCTGGTTGTGATCATAGATGGATTCTGATTCCACAAACTGGGGTGCCTCCGTGGCAAGTTGAGCTTCCTCAGCTTGTTGTGGAATCGAGCTCTCTGGTTGAAGTGTTTTCTCAAGTTGGTGAGTTGCTGTCTCAGGTTGGGACTCACCAGTGGGGGGTTGAGAGTCTTGAACTTTTCGTAATTGCCTTCTTTTGGGCTCTACCTGGGTGGTTGTAGAAGTGTCTGTATCAATAGAACTCGCCCTCTTGGCACGTGGCTTTCTCTGGGTTGTCTTCTTCTGCACCTTTTCCTTGGGTGCTTTCTTCTTCTTCTAAACCACTTTGGTGGGTGACACCCAGATGGATTTTGAACTTTCCATTTCCATTAGTGCTTGGAGATGAACTCCATCAGAAACTTTATTGAATAGAGCAGGTGTGATTCCCAGGGACATCTCAATCTGATGTTGGTCCTTGGGAATAGTCAGCCTGGAATTGAATTCAACAGTATTCTCCCAGACCTGCTGTTTGAAAAACTTCTCCACCATAAAACTGATTTTGGTGGAATGCCTCAGATTTCTCTGTACCTCCACGGACACAGCATTGCCCTTGGCACCCCTAGTCCACATCACATGTCGTGCTTCTTTCGCCAACAAATCGAACAGTATCTTACTCCAGTTGACCTTCAAATTTAGGACTACTGCAATCATGATCGTAAACTTTTTCGGGGTGACCTGGTCATATGGCCCACTGTGAGTCATGAAAATGCGTTGGATGAACTCAAAGACCAACTTGTAGCCTATTTGAAGTAGTGCCCTCTGGAACATCTTTTCAGTGTAGGAAATATATATCACCATCACTTGTTCCACAACCTCTTGAAGCTGTTCAGCAGTGATCTCAGCAAGGTCCATCCCTTCATCTTTCAGTCTGAATACTTGGTTGATCATGGAAGACACATCATAAGTTGTCTTGCTCGTCCTATCACCAATGGGTATCAGTACATTGGCTTCATGGCCATCCTTCTCATCGTGCCATGTAAGGTAGAAAGTAGCAGCTTGTTTGGCCTAAAACATGTTGGGATGAGCAGTCACAATATTATGGAATCCTAGAAAATTGAAATCCAGCAGTGAATAACATATAATCACCAGTTATATTAGCAGCATATATCCCATATCTCAATTATAAATAAGAACATGAAGAACACAAATATATATAACCGGAAATCCATAATGCAACATATACCCAGAAAATATCACAGAATATAGTATAGCCATGTTTCCAGACATAATAATCTCACCACAATAAATTAGAAAATTCTAACTTAAACATGCTCAACAAGTTATAGCATGAAAGCTATAAAAACCTTTGCAGCGCTTGACAATTGCGAAAATTTCTTCCAACTCTTGGAAGCCGTGGGTTTCGTAACAACGAATGGTTCAGGTCAGACGTAGTTCTGAACCTCAGCAACGTGTTATAAAAATAGAAATGATTGTGGTACCATTTTCGAAAGATTAAAGAGTTTTGAGAAAGCTTTCGAAAGAAGTTGAAAACTGGAAATGCTTAAGTGCTTAGAATGTGAAGGAGTGTTGTGTGAGTTGAAAGTGTAAGTGAACAGTTATGAACACGTATGACACATATATATAGAAAATAATTCAATGGCCGAGATGAAAGCGATAAAGAGTTTAAGGTTTGGATGAAAGTCTCCCTTTTTAGATTTTTCCGCTTCAGCCGTTTCTTTTGCCGCCGCTCCTTGCGTTTGATACACGCACTAGATCCTAGGGTTGTAAGATGGAGCGTGTAAATCTTTCTAACCAATGCAACTTTCCTTTTCTTATTTTGGTAGAGTTATTCCTCGATCACAGTTACCAAAACCTATACTAATCATCACAATTATGGAAGATTTAACAAATCTATGTCAGAAAAATCAATTTATAGACCATAGTTAGGGCGTTAATTAGGTCAGAGAAATGATTCTAATTTCTGAATTCCCCCTTGACTAAGTAATCTTTATTGGAAAATTAATTTCCACGTGACATAACTTAATCTCATCCAAATTCTGACACCTGTAAACTGTCAGTCTGGTCTTCTCTCTTAACATCATCTGATTCTCACTTCTATCTGGTATTATCTTCTTACACCATTTGGTACCATCTGGTTCTCATGAACTAAATTATGATCTTGTTCTCATAACTTCCATATGCTGTTGACTGTCAATCTGGTTGATGTTCTGTTTCTCACGATCCCGATGGTGATCATTCACTCTGTTCTTCATGGATTACCACAATTATTGATCTGTATTTCTTCTATATGATCTGGTCTCAACGATTTGGTGTCAGTCTAAGTCTTTCTTCTTGATTTAGCAACCCTAGCTTTCCACATAGTATCTTGAATCTTTGTTCTAGTAGTGCTTTTGTCAATATATCAGCTCGTTGAACATTTGTGTCTATCTTCTCGTTCTGTACATGTTTTCTTTCTACACGATCTCTTATAAAATGATGTCTCACATCAACATGTTTGCATCTTGTATGTAGAACATGATTTTGAATTATAGCAATAGCACTCGAGCTGTCACAAAATATGGGTATCTCCTTTACATCGATCTCGTTGTCCTTGAGCTTCTGTTTTCACCAGAGTATCTATGCACAACAGCTTCTCGCGACCATATATTCTGCTTCAATTGTTGATGTAGTAACAGATGTCTGTTTCTTTGAAAACCATGAGATCAGCTAGTTTCCAAGAAACTGACATGTTGCAGATGTTGACTTTCTGTCCAGCTTGCATCCAGCATAATCTGAATCTGACCTGTTAACTCAAAGTTGTCTTCACATGGATACCATAGTCCAATATGTGCTTTTCCTTTGAGATATCTAAGTATCTTCTTGGCTGCTTCCATGTGTGACTCCTTGGGATTGGCCAGATATCTAGCACATACTCCAACTGCAAAAGTTATGTCAGGTCGACTAGCAGTTAAGTATAGTAGTGTACCAATGATACCCCTATATTGAGTTATATTTGCTGGTTTCCCTTCTGGATCTGGATCTATCTTCCCATTGGTCTGCATTGGAACCTTGATAGGTTTACTATCTTTGACTCCAAATTTGGTGATCAGATCATTGATGTACTTTGCTTGATTAACGAATATACCATCTGGTAGTTGCTTCACCTGCAAACCTAGAAAGAAATTCATCTCGCCCATCATTGATATTTGATACTTATTTTTCATAAGTTTAGCATTTTTATCACATAAATAACCAGATTGAGATCCAAATATAATATCATCAACGTATATCTACACTAAAAGGATATGTTCTTTAACTTTGATTATGAACAGTGTCTTGTCAACAGAACCTCTTCTGAATCCTGATTCTAGCAGAAAATTTGATAATGTCTCATACCATGCTCTGGGTGCTTGCTTTAATCCATAAACTGTTTTGGCTAATATGTACACCTTATGGTCTGGATTGCCTTCTTCAAAACCAGGTGGTTGTTCTACATACACCTCTTCTTCAAGAATGCCATTCAAGAATGCGCTCTTGACATCCATGTGCTACACCTTGAATCTTTTGTATGCTGCATATGCTAGGAATAATCTGATTGCTTCCAATCTGGCAACCGGTGCGAACGTTTCATCAAAATCAATGTCTTCTTGTTGATTGTATCATTTTGCAACTAATCTGGCTTTGTTTCTGACAACCTCACCATTCTCATCTCGTTTTTTCTTGAATACCCATTTAACACTTATAACACCCACTAGGTCTGTCTACAAAGGTACCAGACTTGGTTTCTTTTAAACTCATTGAGTTCTTCTTGCATAGCAATTACCCAATCTGCATCTTGTAGTGCTTCATATGCGTCAGATGGTTCAACAGGAGATAAGTAGCAACTTAGAAGTGCACTCTCTCCATGCATTCTTCTGGTTTTCACACGATCTGATGGGTTCTCAACGATCTGTTCTGAAGGATGGTGTTCTTGTATCCACTTCCTTCTACTAGACATCTCTTCTTCTGATATCTCAGGTTCTGGTTCTTCTGTTGGTTTCTCAAATTCAGGATGTGCTGTTGAAGTTGCTTGGAAAGAGTTTTCATCTTCTGGTCCTTCAGCCTCAATCTCTTGATTGTTGTTCCAGCTGTTGATATCTCTGGAATCATTAGGTTGACTCTGAGGAGGTTCAGCATCATCTGTTTCCACTGGTTCACTATCATCTGGGGTTAATCTAGTCTGATCCAGATTAATGTGATATGTTCCCCCTTGCTGTGTGCTGGTCTCAGTTACAAGTTGATCATTAATCTTGTCTTCTTCTGTTGAATTCCAGATCAGGATATTTTCAAGCAATATTCCTCCTGATCTCCTATTGTTAATCTAGTTGTGAACCTGTTCTTCACCTGTTTCGCAATATTCAAGAATAGTTTCATCAAATACAATATGAGTTGTTACCTCCACAACATGAGTTCTCCTATTGTAGACCCTATAGGCTTTGCTAACCTCAGAATATCCTAAAAATATTCCAGGGTCAGCTTTGCTATCAAAGGTTTTCAATTGAGATTTCCCATTGTTATGAATGTAACACGCACAACCAAAAGTACGGAAATACTGTATTCTGGGCTTTTTGTAGTTCCAGATCTCGTATGGTGTCATCTCATGTTTGAGAGTAATCACCGATCTGTTCTGTGTATAACAGATCGTGTAGATGGCTTCTGCCCAAAACATCTTTGGTAATCTGGTTGCATTAAGCATGGTGCGAGCTGCTTCCTTTAATGATCTGTTTCGTCTCTCAACTACTCCATTCTGTTGAGGTGTTGTTGCTGCAGATGTCTGATGTGTGATACCTATCTGGTTGCAATATCCCTCAATCTTTTGGTTTAGAAACTCTGTCCCTCGATCTGTTCTGATTGTCACAACAAATGTTTCGTTTTGATTAGTGATCTTGTTGAGAAAATTTGGCAGCTTCTCCAGTGTCTCTTTCTTCTTGAACAAAAAGATGACCCAAGTAAATCTTGAGTAATCATCAATGATGACTAGAGTATACTTTCTTCCATTGATACTTAATGGCTTTACTGGGCCAAATAAGTCTAGATGAAGTAACTCCAAAATTCTGGAAGATGAGTGAGCTGCTTTGCTGGTAAATGATGACTTAGTCTGCTTCCCAGCTTGACATGCTTCACAAATATAATCTTTGTCTTATACTTGATCTGGTAATCATTCGACTAGCTTTTCTCTTACAATCTTGTTGATTGACTTAAAATTCAGATGGCTAAGTTGCTTGTGCCATAACCATCTTGCCTCAGAGATTGTCTTAGTAACTAGACATGTCTCGATCCGGTTTGTCCACTGCACAATGTACAATATGTCCTGCAATTTCCGGGTAAGAAGAATTTCATCTTCTTCCTTGTTCTTCACAAAATAGTTGTTAGCATAAAAAACAATCTGATTGCCATTAGCATAGAATTGGCTAACAGAAAACAGATTATGACTAAGACCCTCAACATATGATACGTTGGTGATGGTGGTCTTGCCAATCTTGATATTACCATATCTTATGGTATAACCTTTTGAGTTACAACCAAAGGTTACCTGTGGTCCTTCTCTTTCCACATAATCTGATAGAGAGTTCTTGTCACATGTCATATGTTTTGAACATCCACTATCAATAATCCAGATTGTTCCTTTTGCTACTTGGCTTCTTCTTGCAGTTCTTTGATCCTGCAATTATGAAGATGTTGGTCCCGAAAGAACTATATTGGTGTATGGGGGGGGGGGGGGGGGGAAAAAAACACCAATTCAAACTTTTAGGATTTTCTCATTTTTAAGATTAAAGTATAAGGCTTAAGCACACTTAATGAATAAGATAGCTAGAAGTAGCAAGATAATTCTTCTTATTAGGAAGACTTAATCTCACTCAAATATAACCTTATGTGAAGATAAACAATAATCAAGAATAACTATTGCAAGTTCATCTGAATTAATGTTGTGTGCGGAATTTGGTGGTTAATGCTCTTTTTAATGAGAAAATGTTTTCTTACTCGTTGATCTTTAACACAACAGTTTATAACGCAAGAGTATGAAGCAGATGAAAGTGAAGTAAACAAGAAATAAAGAACGCAAGTAGTTAACGTGGTTCGGGATAAACTTTCCCTACGTCCATGGCTCGATAAAAAACTAGATCGAAAATCTACTAAACTTTCTCCTTTCTTTTTACTCGTTGAGTACGAGCCACAAGAATTATCAAAACTAGATAACTTCTTGTGATTACACTTCTTCTTCCTAAGATTGATAACTACAATCTAGGATTACAACTGGATTAAAACAAGATCCAAACTTGAGGTTTTGTAAACTGATTTCCAGAAAATAAACCTTCAAAAATAATAAAAACTCTAGAGACTTCTTGACTGGTAATGGAGTGTTTTTGAACGATGAGAGCTTGAAGATTTTTGAGCAGTGTAATGGCGATTCGAAAGCTTGAATTCTCGTGTTCTTTTCTGGAAGTGAAGGTGGTATTTATAGAACCATTGCTGGAACTACCCGTTAGACAGAGACAAGTCTTTCTTCCTCGCATTAATGGCTGCATTAATTGCATGGCAGTGTTGTTGATACATGTGCTGCCGTATGAGCGTCTTGTTCCACCTTTCACGCTATTTCCCAGTGCTGTGCCATACCAGGAATGATTTACCGTACTGCAATTTGATATTCTCGTACTTCATTCCTAAAAATATGCTGTTGATGTGACAATACACTGAGTGGTTAACTTATGAAAAATTTAGGTATGTCGGCAGTCCACCATAGTTATTGTGAGGACTAGCTCGTTTGCTTTTGGCCTAGCAGGTCACTGTGAGTCGAGCTGTTCTTCCACAAGTTAATTGGTTTGGTTGCCAATTAACATTTATAACTTCATGTTGAAGAGATCTTGATTGTAGAGGAAAATTGAGGGACATATCGTTTTTGTGAAAACGACCTATTGTATTTTGGACAGCGGGCTGTTGGGGGTTTTTAAGTCCAACTGTTCTTCCTCTCGAGATGGTTTCAAGAATAGAAGTCTTCTATCCTAGTTACAGCTTGATTATGAGGACACATGGTTAACTTATCCATCTCTTCCTTTTACATTGTAGCTGTTTCAAAAATAACTCTAGAGGGACAAATCGTTATAAATAAGTTTGAAAATTCAAACTTCTTTTATAATTGCGATCTGTGAAAAGTAGTTCTAGAGATAATGAAATCAAAAACCAAGACAAGTATCGCTAGGCAGCGAGCTGTAAGAATGAGAGACAGATCGTTAATTTTACTAAAATTGATATGCTCAAAACTTAAAACTAACTGTCTATACAACTTAGTGAATATGTTGGTCCCGAAAGAGCAAGGTTTGGTGTATGGGGGGGGGGGGGGAATACACCAAATACAAACTTTTCAGTTTACTTGACAAATTATCAGAGAGTTCAAGCTATTATGTATAAGAAATTGCTCGGCAGATGACTTAAACAGATTGATACACAGATCGAAACCAATTAAGTCCAAACAGATTGCTCTCTTAGTGAAAGACACTTAGTCAATAATAAGAGTGATCTTATTACTTTCTGAGTGTTGTGTGTGCGGAAAAATGGTGGATTTAATGAGTGCTCTTATAAGAAAACCTTTATAGATAGTCGGATCTTTAAGCAGATTGATATGTAGTTTGTATGATAGTGCAGAAAGTTAGAGTAATAAACAATTGAAAAGTAGAGATGCAATAAAGTAAATGACACAGTTGTTTAACGTGGTTCGGGAATTCCCTACGTCCACGATCTGGTCAAAACTAGACCAGATTATCCACTACTAGGATACTCTGCTTCTTTATACTCGTGGAGAACGAGTCACAAGTATCAATCAAAACTAGAGAGATACTTATGCACGAAGTAAGGGTCGTGTCCCTTTACAACAGATTACCTCTACGTTACCACTAGAAACCTACTAGCTAGCAAAGTGATCTGCTTCCTCTCGACAAGATAGACTTCAATCGAGGTTGGTTGATGTGATGTAGAATCACAAGTCTTTTGAAGCTCTTAGTCTGGATCAATGAAAGCTTGAGAGTGTGTTCGTGGTATTTCTCGCGTGTGTTCTATTGTTTCTTAATTGTCTCTCCAGGTTTTGAACTTCAGATTTATATTGGCATTGAATTGAAAATTCTAGCCGTTGTTGATTGGCGTGAGATAGTTGGTAGATTGCCAATCAATGATGTCAATCATATCTCTTCTTGCCTTGTTGAAACGTTGACTTAATCTTCTAAGTATGGAAGGCAGATCATTAACGGTTGCCTTCCTTCTTTATGTTAAGCGTAGATTCTTTACCCAAACCCTATTGGATGGGCTTAAATCTTGACGTGGCAAGATGGTATGATGTGTAGGATGATGTCATCTGGTGGATTGATGAATCAATCGACCTGGTGCCTCGCTGTAAATATCGATCTGGTCATCGATTTGGCCACTGTCTGTTACAGCAGATCGATTCCTTTTGGCGTGAAAATCTTGGCCTTCATCCTAAACTATATATAGAGATGACTTCTATAGGAATACCTCCTTTATATGTGAAGTCATCTCCTAATCTGTTCTTTAACAGAATTCACTTTATATCTAGTGATCTGTTTTACACGTAGAACAATTTACACTCTAAAACAGCTAAGTGTGTTTCGAAAGACCATCATCAAAACTAAATATATTAGGGTTCCCAAAAATTTCCCCCTTTTTGATGATGTCGAAACTACACTTTACATATATGTCCTAACAACTCTTTTGACAGTGATCTGGTTTGAAGACCAGATAGATTGTTATTCGTTATTAGGTTATAACGACTTAAAGCAATTTATATGTGTTCTGGACAATAAGAGTTTGTCATCAGAAACTCAAATGAACTTCAATAGATAAAAGCAAATCAGATTACAGTTCATTTAAGACAAAAACAGGAATCACAGATCATAATGGTATGAAAAGTATAACTATCTGCTCTTCCTTCTCTCCTCTTGCTGTTTCTTCATCTTTGCCCTGGTTTCATCTGAAATTAATTGCACGCTTTCATAGACACCTTCTCTCACCCTTATGTAGTCAGGGTCTTCTGCATCAACCTTATACCCTCAGTTCTCCGCGAGCTGGTTTATAAAGGTGAGTAAGAAGGTCTTGTCAGGCAGATCAGTCCCTGGTATGGTTGGGCATGATCTGAATTCTTTCTCTGGGGCAGTGATCTGGATTTTAGCTTTTTCTGCAGCCTTCCTTATTTCTTCAACCAAGTCCCCTGCCTCATTCAGATCCAGGTAGCATTGAAATGCCTCATTGGGGGATGCAGGTTCCTTTAGAAAGTATCGGCACATGATGAAGGCATTTTTGAGTCCTTCCCACCCAGCTTTTAAGTGATCTGGGACCCAGTTGGTCTCTTCTCTTGTTATTCTGATGGGAGCAGAAGGCCAACCAAATCCAGATTTCTTCTTTCTTTTCAGGGGTTGGGATTGACTTGATCTGCTAGAGGAAGATGTCTTTTGTATGTGAGCAGTTGGAGCAGATGATGGGACAGATGGTGGGCTGGAAGTTTCTGGTGCTATCTATTGCTCGGGTTGAGCCTTTACCATATCATCTGTAGCACCAGATTACAACTTCCCTTTCGCAGTTATCCCCTTTCCTTTTCCAGCAGCAACCTTCTTTTCTTTCCTAGGTCCTTCCCCCTTTTCGACATCATCAATGCAAGTTTGGATGATTGCCTTAAGGGAGGTGACATCTTCCTTCAAATCCTTCATTTCCTTTTCAGCATCCATCTTGTATGTGAGCAGGGAGGTGATGTTAGCGTTGGATTCATCGAGCTGTTTTTGGAAGGATGTCTGGGCATGGAGCAGATCAGCTTTGTATCCCTCTTGATCTTCTTTTATTATCCCAATTTCATCAAAGAATGAATCAATCATTATTTTTGTTGGGTAGCCCAGATCACTCAACTTCCTTTCCACAAAGCTTTTGCCATCTGTTTCGAATTGTCTAAACAGGGCTCTGGTGTGAGCGTTGGCTTCTTTCACCACATCAGCTGTGATGCCGTCGGTTTGTTCTTTAACAATGGCGTGAACCATGTCCTTTTCTTTCTCTGCGAAGGCAGTTATGATTTTGTATATCTCTTTAACCCTGAGCTCTGTTGTGAATAGACTTTGATCGATCTGTGCCTTCCTTTCTTCGGCAGCAGCTCGATCATCATCCAGCTTTTTGCTCAGCTCTTCAATTTTAAGTCTGCAAATCCTTCTCAAATCAGAGTCAACTTGATCAACGTGAGTTTTCAAGTGGTTGTTGAACTCTGTGAGAATGCGGATGGCCTCATCTTGTAGTGTAGAGATCGTCCCATACATGTATTTATCGACCTTGTGGGAGATAAGATCGCTTACTTGTGCATTGGACATTGATTGATGCTGTGCCATCAATATGTCTTCTAGGTTGGTCATCTCCACGTATTCATCCATTGTAGCTGGAACATCATGGGTATAGATAGCATCAGTCTGTATACCTCCCACCCGCTGTCCAGCTGGCTCAGGTTCTGCTTGTGGCTGGCTGATTATTGAGCTGGGAACCTTACTAGGTGTGGTTAGTTCCCCCTCAGCCTGTGGAGTGGTCTCAACCACTTTCTCCCCAGCATCAGCCATGTGCTGATCTGGTTCAGAATCTGGAATTGCTGCACCCTGTTGGTGAGCATCAGTGTGTTCTGTTTCAACTCCTTCTCTATCTCCAACCTCTTCATCTTCTTCTTCATAAGTCACACTCTCAAAGAATTGCAGCATGCCAGCCTTTTCATACAAAGATCTCAGATCAATCTGTAACACGTTGGCTTCGTGCTGGGATATTGATAGTATGTCTTGGGGAAATGATTCTCTCAGTTCTGTAATGGAAGAGACTCCGAAGGTGTTTAAGAAAATAGCTTCTTCCGCTTTGAGAGCATCTATTGATTTGACTTTGAGCAAAGCATCCAGGACGTAAAATTCCTTGTCTTTGAGGAGAAGCAGTAGTCGTACTCTTTTGGCTGTATCATAGCTCTCAGGGGTGAGCTGAATGCCTGGAAATTTCTTGAGTATAGCTCGATCTGCTTCTGCCTCAAGTAGTTTGTCAACAGATTCGGCCTTCTTCAGCTCTTCATCCTCATCTGTAGATTCCTCTTCCTCCATCTCCTCATCGATCTGCTCAAGATGTTCTGCAGATGATGGACTTGTTGTGTGAACTGGAGAAAAATCTTTGGCTTGGTCAGGATCCAAGGATGAAATGGGAGCCACATCCTCTGGTGGTCCGCTTATCAGGACCTCTTCCTTCTCAACCTCCTGTTGAGGAAGAATGGGTGTAGTGACAATAGGTTCTTCGACCTGGACTTCATCAGTTAGTTTATGAAGTCGTCTGCGTTTGGGTTTGGGTGGCTGGGCTGCTGTTGATGTGTCTGTGTCAATAGAGCTGGCTCTTCTGGTCACTCTTTTGGGAGGAGTTCTTTCAGAGGGCTTATCCTTTGTTATTCTTGATTTGGTGGGATCCAGATGGGGTTAGAACTACCCATCTCTGTTAGTGCATTAGCCACCACAGGGTCAGTCACCCTTGCAAGTAAGTTAGCAGAGATGCCCATTGACATCTCGATTTGGTGCTGGTCCTTTGGGAAGTGTAGTCTGGTGTTGAACTCTACCAGTTTATCCCATTGGTGTTGTGGAAAGAAGGTTTCTAGCATGAAGCTGATTTTGGGGGAGTGCCTCAAGGTGCTCCTTTTTACTTCAATCCCTGGTTTGCTCCCTTTGACAAACATGATCATCTTGGCCTCCTTAGCCAAGAGATCAAACAATATCCTGCTCGAATTAACCGGTAGGTTAAGGACAATGGCAGCCAGGATTTTGAACTTCTCTGGGGTAACCTGGTCATAAGACCCATTGTGGTTCAGGAAAATTCGCTGTATGAATTCAAAGAGGATCCTGAACTCTGGTGCGAGTAAAGCTCGGGTAAATATCTTGTTCGTATATTGGATATGTATGATCATTACTATCTCCACCGCTTCTTGAAGCTGTTCTGCAGTTATTTTCCCAAGGTCAAGACCTTCATCCTTCAACTTATAAACGTCATTAATGATTCTTATGACGTTGTAAGTAGTGTTGCTGATGGAGTTCCCCTTGCTAACCCTTATGGTTGCCTCGTTTCCACCTTTCTCACCCTGCCACGAGAGGTAGAAGGCGGCGACTTCTTTAGGCAAGAAGTAAACTTGATGAGAAGTGATGATGTTATGAAATCCTACAAAGAAATCAAAACAATATATGTGAGCACTATCCTTCCATCAGTGAAGTATGAGTGCCCAAACCAGTTTACAGATACTAGCATTCTATATCATAGTACCAGTAAACATATACATGCAAAGAGGATAGTTCCAGTACGAGATTTTAGAAATATTATAGCAAACATGATATAGGGCAGTTAAAGAAAAAAATAACAGCACTTAAATATGAAACCTTTGCATCTTCGAACAAGATCGAATACCTTATCCAGTTTATGAAACCCGAAGGTATCAAGAACTGCGAAAAGGTCTTGATGAATGTATGGTTTCAGGAAGTTTGCTTGCTCAAGAAAAACAGATGATTTGGGTGCCATATTTGCTAAAATAGAGTGATTTTCGAAGGTAGAGAGAATTTTGGAAGGGAGGAAAATTTTTGCTAAGTGTTTCAAGGATTATAAGTGTAAGTGATAGATGAAACGCCTTATCAAATATATAGACGAAAGAGGAGATAAGTAAAGTAATAAAATATTTAGAAATCCTTCCCTTTTTCAGCCTTTTCCCGCCTTTCCATGGTATAGGTACGCAGTCTATTACCGCCTCTGTTGATCGTATGATGCACGCGCTTTTAATCGTGGGGTTGAGGAGTGGCGCGTGTTTGTTTTGTACTGTCGAAAAGCCTTCTTTTTCGTGGTTTGGTAAATATCTTCTTAATCACTGTTCCCTAACATAGTATCAATCATCACATAAATAAAAGATTTCATATATAGTGTCAGGAATTAGATATATGATATAATTAGTCGCCGTATATAGTTGACTTTTCCCCCTTAACCAAGTAATGGGATAATTAATAAGAAATATTAATTTAATATCCTCGTGGCTGGTAGTCAACTGGTTTAGCTCGATCTGTTGGTTTGTGAGCTGTTTATCGATCTGTTTCAGTCACTTTCTAGTTTGGTCATTAGTGTGGTGTTATGACCCTTTTTTCTAATTCCCAGTTGGAATTTGATTGATCTGTTAGGCACTGTACATGGACTTAGAGATATGATATTAATTTCCAGTTGAAATTTTGCATAGTCTGGTCTTAATCAATCTGGTTTAGATCAATCTGGTTGTAATTTCCTGTCCGGAATTTTTGTAACCTGTCTTTATTGATCTGGTCTCTATTAACCTGGTTCATATTTCCTGTTGGAATATTGATATGGTTTTGTCCTAAGTTGATCTGTTCCTTTCATCAAGATTTAATAGTCCTAATTTACCACAAAGCATCTTAAATCTTTCTTCTGGTAATGCTTTGGTAAGAATATCAGCTCTCTGTACTTCAGTGTGTATCTTCTCGATCTGTACATGTTTTCTTTCAACATGATCTCTTATAAAGTGATGTCTCACATCTACATGTTTACATATGGTGTGCAGCACAGGATTTTGTGTGATTGCTATAGCGCTTGAGCTGTCACAGAAGATGGGTATGTCCTTGACATCAATCTCATAGTCTTTAAGCTGTTGTCTTAGCCATAGTATTTGTGCACAACAACTTCCAGCTGCCATATATTCTGCCTCTGTGGTTGAGGTGGCAACAGATGTCTGTTTCTTTGAGAACCATGAGATCAGTTTATTCCCTAAGAACTGACATGTCCCAGATGTTGACTTTCTGTCTAGCTTACATCCAGGATAATTTGAATCTGTGTATCCAGTTAACTCAAAGTTGTCTTCACATGGATACCATAATCCTACATGTGCTGTTCCCTTGAGATATCTTAATATCTTCTTAGCTGCTTCCATGTGAGACTCTTTGGGATTCGCTTGATAACTTGCACATACACCAACTGCAAATGTGATGTCAGGTCTACTAGCAGTTAGGTATAAAATGATCCTATAATCCCTCTGTATTGAGTAATGTTAGCTAGTTTTCCTTCTGGATCTGGATCAATTTTCCCATTGGTCTGCATTGGAATTTTTACTGGATTACTGTCTTTGAGTCCAAATTTAGTCAGCAGATCGTTGATGTACTTCGTCTGATTAATGAAGATACCATCTGGTAGTTGCTTGACCTGCAGTCCCAAAAAGAAACTCATTTCCTCCATCATGGACATTTGATACTTATTTTTCATAAGTTCAGCAAATTTGTCACATAGATAGGTGGATTGAGATCCAAATATGATGTCATCTACATAGATCTGTACTAGAAGGATGTTTTCTTTGACTTTGATGATAAACAAAGTCTTGTCAACAGATCCCCTTCTGAAACCAGATTCTAGTAGGAATGTTGATAATGTCTCATACCAAGCTCTAGGGGCTTGTTTAAGACCATAGACTGCTTTAGCTAGTCTGTATACTTTCTGATTTGGATCTGCTTCTTCAAATCCAGGTGGCTGTTCCACATATACTTCCTCTTCAAGGATACCATTTAGGAATGCACTTTTGACATCCATCTGGTATACCTTGAATCTTTTGTATGCAGCATATGCTAAAAACAGCCTTATAGCTTCTAATCTGGCTACGGGTGCAAATGTTTCATCAAAATCAATGCCTTCTTGTTGATTATAGCCTTTAGCTACTAATCTGGCCTTGTTTCTGACTACTTCACCATTCTCATCTCGTTTATTTTTGAACACCCATTTTACACCAATCACACTTTGGTGTTTGGGTCTGTCCACGAGATACCAGACTTCATTCCTCTTGAACTCATTGAGTTCTTCTTGCATTGCTGTTATCCAATCTGTATCTTGTAATGCTTCATGTGCATCAGATGGTTCAATGCGAGAGAGATAACAGCTTAGCAGTGCACTTTCTCCATGCATCCTTCTAGTTTTCACACGATCTGATGGGTTCCCAACAATCTATTCTGGTGGATGATCTTGTATCCATCTCCTTCTCATGGTCATCTCTTCATCTGAAATCTCAGGTTCAGGTTGATTTGTTGGTTCCTCAAATTCAGTGTGAACGGTTGATGATGCTTGAAATGGATTCTCTTCTGGTCCTTCTTCTGGATTTAAATTTTCAGACTGATCATCATTTGCAATGACTGTATCATTGCTTTCTATTGGTGATCTGTTTTCATCCAGATTAAGTTGAATTGTTCCCCCTTGCTGTATGACTTCTTCAGCAATAGGTGGAGTGTTAATCTCTTCTTCATCACTTTTTGAATTCCAGATAAGAATATCTTCTAGTAGTAGTTCATTCATCTTTCTTGTAGTCATCTGGTTTTCTGTCTGTTTTTCATCTAGTGATCTGTACTCAACAATAGACTCATCAAAAACAACATGAGGTGTTACCTCCATAATATGAGAGTTCTTATTGTAGACTCGATATGCTTTACTAACATCAGAATATCCTAAGAATATTCTAGAGTCAGTTTTGCTATCAAAAGTTTTCAATTGAGATTTCCCATTATTGTGTATGTAACACAAACAGCCAAAAGTTCGAAAGTAAGAAATCTTAGGCTTTCTGCTGTTCCAAATCTCATATGGTGTTTTTCCATGTCTTATTGTGATGGATGATCTGTTTCCAGTATAGCAGGCTGTGTATATAGCTTCTGCCCAGAATTTCTTCGGTAGGTTGGTTGCATTAAGCATTGTGCGAGCTGCTTCTTTTAAAGATCTGTTTCTCCTTTCTACAACCCCATTCTGTTGAGGTGTTCGAGTAGCAGATGTGTGATGAGTTATTTCCATCTTGTTGCAGTGTGCTTCAATCTTTTGATTGAGAAATTCTGTTTCTCTATCTGTTCTGATAGAAGTTATACTCATCTCCTTCTATTTGGTGATCTTGTGTAGAAAATCAGGGAGTTTGTCAAGAGTTTCTTTCTTCTTTAACAGAAAGATGACCCAAGTGAATCTTGAGTAATCATCTATGATTACTAGGGTGTATTTTCTCCCATTTATACTTAGAGGTTTGACTGGTCCAAATAGATCCAGATGTAAAAGCTCTACTATTCTTGTTGTTGAGTGAGCTGTTTTGCTTGAAAAAGATGATCTAGTCTGCTTTCCAGCTTGACATGCTTCACATATATGATCTTTATCATATACTTGATCTGGTAGACCTTCCACTAATCTTTCTTTAGCAATCTTGTTGATTGACTTGAAGTTTAGGTGATTTAATCTCCTATGCCATAGCCAGCTGGTTTCTGATACAGTCTTGGTGATCAAACAGGTCTCGATCTGGTTTATCCACTGGACAATGTATAATCTATCCTGCAGTTTCCCGGTAAGGAGTATTTCATCTCCTTCCTTACTCTTCACCAGACAGTCGTTAGTATCAAAAACAATCTGATTACCGTTAGCACAGAACTGACTTACAGAAAATAGATTATGACTAAGACCCTCAACATATGATACATTTGTAATAGTGGTCTTGCCAACTTTGATGTTTCCATACCCTCTGGTATATCCTTTTGAATTACATCCAAAAGTGACCTGTGGTCCTGGTTTCTCTATGTAATCTGATAGTAGGTTTTTGTCACACGTCATGTGTTTTGAACAACCACTATCTATTATCCAGATTGTTCCTCTTGCTACCTTATTCCTTCTTGCAGTCCTTTGATCCTGCAATTAATCAGACTTAGCTACCCTTCAACGTTTGGGTGCTTGATTATTAGCAAATATTCCTTTTCAAATCCAGAACATTTTTGGGTTAGGAACAGAAATATAACAGGTAATGATGTTCCCATCATTGTCAACTTTAGATAGAGAGTGAATTTCAGATGGATGGTATCTCTCTACTTCATCATTCTTCAAATTCTTCTTGCTAGGAGTTGTCCTACTGACAATTTTTGTCCTGTTGACATTTATATTTTGAACATGATCTATTTCTGTGTAACGAGCTGGTTGACCCTTCGCTTCTTTTATTATCATCTTTTGAGGATTACCTGTTGGTCCCGAAAGAGCAAGATTTGGTGTATGGGGGGGGGGGGGGAATACACCAAATACAAACTTTTCAGTTTACTTGACAAATTATCAGAGAGTTCAAGCTATTCTGTATAAGAAATTGCTCGGCAGATGACTTAAACAGATTGATACAAAGATCGATACCAGTTAAGTCCAAACAGATTGCTCTCTTAGTGAAAGACACTTAGTCAATAATAAGAGTGATCTTATTACTTTCTGAGTGTTGTGTGTGCAGAAATATGGGTGCTCTTATAAGAAAACCTTTAAAGATAGTCGGATCGTTAAACAGATTGATTGATATGCAGTTTGTATGATAGTGCAGAATGTTGGAGTAATAAACAACTGAAAAGTAAAGATGCAAGAAAGTAAATGACACAGTTGTTTAACGTGGTTCGGGAATTCCCTACGTCCACGATCTGGTCCTAACTAGACCAGATTATCCACTACTAGGATACTCTGCTTCTTTATACTCGTGGAGAACGAGTCACAAGTATCAATCAAAACTAGAGAGATACTTGTGCACGAATTAAGGGTCGTGTCCCTTTACAACAGATTACCTCTACGTTACCACTAAAAATCTACTAGCTAGTAGGGTGATCTCCTTTCTCTCGATAAGACAAACTTGAATTGAGGTGGGTTGGTGTGATGTAGAATCACAGTTCTTGAAGCTTTAAGTCTGGATCAACAATGATAGCTTGAAAGTATAATTCAATGTAGCGCACGTGTGACTTGTTGTCTTTCCAGATTTTGAACTTCAATTTTATATAGGCATTGAATTGAAAATTCTAGCCGTTGTTGATTGGCGTGAGATTGATGGAATATTGCCAATCAATGATGTCCATCATATCTCTTCTTGCCATGTAGAGTGTGTTGACTCAATCTTCAAGATATGGAAAGCAGATTGCTAACGATCTCTTTCCTTCTTTATGATCTATCGAAGATTCTCTTTCCAATCCCTGTTGGATAGGCTTTAGTCTTGGCATGGCAAGAGTATATGATGTGTAGGATGATGTCAGCTGGTGGATTGATGACTTAATCGATCTGATGCCTCGCTGTAGATATCGATCTGGTCATCGATCTGACCACTGTCTGTTACAGCAGATCGATTCCTTTTGGCGTGAAATCTTGACCTTCATCCTATACTAAGTTGAGATTGACTTCTATAGGAATATTTCCTTTACATATCAAGTCATCTCCTAATCTGTTCTATAACATGATTCACTTTATATCTAGTGATCTGTTTTACACGTAGAACAGTTTAAACTCTAAAACAGCTAAGTGTGTTTCGAAAGACCATCATCAAAACTAAATATATTAGGGTTCCCAACAATTTCCCCCTTTTTGATGATGTCGAAACCACACTTTACAATAATGTCCTAGAAACTCTTTAAGAGTGATCTGGTTTGATGACCAGATGGATGATTATTCGTTATTTAGGTTATAACGATTTAAGACATTTTATATATGTTCTGGACAATAGGGTGTTGTCTTCAGAAACTTCAAATAAACTTCATATATATATAAGAGTCAAGACAGATTGAAAAGCATAAAGTCAAAGAAATAGAAGATACAGATCATGATAATGTGAAAAGATATAGCTATCTGCTCTTCCTTTTCTCGTCTTGAAGTTTCTTCATCTTAGCTCTAGTTTCATCCGAAATGAGTTGGACAGACTCATAAACCCCTTCTCTTATCCTTATATAGTCAGGGTCTTTTGCATCCACCTTATACCCTCTGTTTTCGGCCAATTGGTTTATGAAGGTGAGTAAGAAGGTTTTGTCAGGCAGATCAGTCCCTGGGATGGTGGGGCACGCTCTGAATTCTTTCTCTGGAGCCGTGATCTAGATTTTGGCTTTTTCTGCAGCCTTCCTTATTTCTTCGACCAGATCCCCTGCTTCATTTAGCTCTAGATAGCGTTGGAATGCTTAATTCGGAGTGCCTTCGATGTATGCCGGCTTTTTTAGGAAGTATCTGCACATGATGAAGGCATTCTTGAGTCCTTCCCATCCATTTCTTAGGTGATCTAGGACCCAGTTGGTCTCTCCAGATGATCTGATGAGAGCAGAGGGCCAACTGGATCCAGTTCCCTTCTTTTTCTTTTGAGGTTGGCTCGATCTGCTGGAGGATTTGGATTGTTGAGTATGAGCAGATGGAGCAGGAGATGGAGCAGATGGTGGGCTGGTTGTTTGTGATGCAATCTGCTCAGGTTGAGCCTTCTCCTTTTCCTTCCCTTTCACAGCAGTTGGATTCTTTCCTTTCACAGATCCTTCCCCCTTTTCGACATCATCAACTATCATATTGATGAGTGCCCGTAGGGAAGTGATCTCTTCCTTCATTGTCTTGATCTCTTTATCTGAGTCAACCTTTTGTGTGAGTAGTGATGTGATGTTGAGATTTGAGTCATCGATCTGCTTTTGAAGAGATATCTTTGCTTTGAGCAGATCAGCTTTATACTCTTCTTGATCTTCTTTTATGGTCCCAATCTCATCAAAATAGACGTCAAGCATGGTTTTTGTTGGATAGCCCAGATCATACAACTTCCTTTCCACAAAATTTTTACCATCTGCTTCAAAACGCCTGAACATGGCTCGTGTGTGAGCATTTGCCTCTTTCACCACATCTGCTGCTATGCCTTCGGTCTGTTCTTTGACAATGGTGTGAACAATGTCCTTTTCTTTTTCTGCGAAGGCAGTGACTATCTTGTATATCTTCTTGACTTTGAGTTCTGTTGTGAATAGACTTTGATCGATCTGTGCTTTCCTTTCTTCAGCAGCAGCTCGATCATCATCCATCTTTTTGCTGAGCTCCTCAATCTTCAGTCTGCATATCCTTCTCAAATCAGAGTCAACCTGGTCAACGTGAGTTTTTAGGTGGTTGTTGAACTCTGTGAGAATGCGTATTGCTTCATCTTGGACTGTAGAAAGTGTCCCATACCTGTACTGATCGACCTTTCTGGAGATGAGATCCCTCACTTGTGTATTGGACAGTGATGGATGCTGGTTCATCAATATGTCCTCCAGGTTGGTCATCTCCACATATTCATCCATTCTTGCAGCGACAGCTGGGGTGTAGAGGTCATCTATTTGTATACCTACCACCCTCTGTCCTGCTGGTTCATGTTCTTTTTCTTAAGGTTGACTGGCCACTGCAATTGGAGTCTTAGTAGATTTGGCTGGTTCCCCCTCAGCCTGTGCAGTGGTCTGCTTTTCAACCTCAGTCATGGGTTGATCTGTCTTAGTTTCTGTCATGGCTGCACCCTGTTGGTGAGCACCAGATGGTTCACTTTCAACCCTTTCTCTTTCTCCAATCTCTTCATCTTCTTCTTCATAAGTTACACTCTCAAAGAATTTCAGCATCCCAGCCTTTTCATACAAAGATCTTAGATCGATCTGTAACTTGTTGGCTTCGTGCTGGGATATTGATAGTATGTCTTGGGGAAATGATTCTCTCAGTTCTGTAATGGAAGAGACTCCGAAGGTGTTTAAAAAGATAGCCTCTTCCTCTTTGAGAGCATCTATGGATTTTTCCTTGAGCAGAGCATCCAGGACGTAAAATTCCTTGTCCTTGATGAGAAGCAGTAGCTGTACTCTTTTGGCTGCATCATAGCTCTCAGAGGTGAGCTGGATGCATGGAAATCTCTTGAGTACAGCTCGATCTGCTTCTGCCTCAAGTAGTTTGACAACAGATTCTGCCTTCTTCAGTTCTTCATCCTCATCTGTGGATTCCTCCTCTCCCTCGATCTCCTCATCGATCTGCTCAAGATGTTCTGCAGATGATGGACTTGTTGTGTGGATTGGAGAAAAATCTTTGGCTTGGTCAGGATCCAAGGATGAAATGGGAGCCACATCCTCTGGTGGTCCGCTTATCAGGACCTCTTCCTCCTCAACCTCCTGTTGAGGGAGAATGGTTTCTGCAGCAGCAGGTTCTTCAACCTGGACTTCATCAGCTAGTTTCTGAAGTCTTCTGCGTTTTGGTTTGGGCAGCTGAGCTGCTGTGGATGTATCAGTTTCAATCGAGCTGGCTCTCCTAGTCACTCGTTTGGGTGGGGTTCTTTCTGTGGGCTTTTCCTTTGTCACTCTTGATTTGGTGGACTTCTCGGTTGGGGCAGTAGGTGGGATCCAGATGGGGTTAGAACTACCCATCTCTGTCAGTGCATTTGCCACCACAGGGTCAGTCACCCTTGCAAGTAAGTTAGCAGAGATGCCCATTAACATCTCGATCTGGTGCTGGTCCTTTGGGAAGTGTAGTCTGGTGTTGAACTCTATGAGGTTATCCCACTGGTGTTGTGGAAAGAAGGACTTCAGCATGAAGCTGATTTTAGTGGAGTGCCTTAAGCTGCTCCTCTTTACTTCGATCCCGGGTGGTTTTCCTCCCTTTACAAACATAATCATCTTGGCTTCCTTAGCCAAGAGATCAAACAATATCCTGCTCTAGTTAACCGGTAGGTTAAGAACGATGGCAGCTAGGATTTTAAACTTCTCTGGGGTAACCTGGTCATAAGACCCATTGTGGTTCAGGAAAATTCGCTGTACGAATTCAAACATGATCCTGAACTCTGGTGCGAGTAAAGCTCGGGTAAACATCTTGTTCGTATATTAGATAGGTATTATCATTACCATCTCCACCGCCTCTTGAAGCTGTTCTGCAGTTAGTTTCCCAAGGTCAAGACCTTCATCCTTCAACTTATAAGCGTCATTAATGATGTTTATGACGTTGTAAGTAGTGTTGCTGATGGAGTTCCCCTTGCTAACCCTTATGGTTGCCTCGTTTCCACCTTTCTCACCCTGCCATGAGATGTAGAAGGCGGCGACTTCTTTAAGCAAGAGGTGAACTGGATGAGAAGTGATGATGTTGTGGAATCCTACAAGGAAATCAAAACAATATATGTGAGCACTATCCCTCCATCAGTGAAGTATGAGTGCCCAAAACAGTTTACAGAAACTAGCATTCTATATCATAGTACCAATAAACATATACATGCAGAGAAGATAGTTCCAATACGAGATTTGAGAAATATTATAGCAAACATGATATAGGGCAGTTAAAGAAAAAAAAACAGCACATAAATATGAAACCTTTGCATCTTCGAACAAGATCGAATGTCTTGTCCAGTTTATGAAACCCGAAGGTATCAAGAACTGCGAAAAGGTCTTGATGAATGTATGGTTTCAGGAAGTTTGCTTGCTCAAGGAAAACAGATGATTTGGGTGCCATATTTGCTAAAGCAGAGCGATTTTCGAAGGTAGAGAGAATTTGGAAGGGAAGAAAATTTTTGCTAAGTGTTTCAAGGATTATAAGTGTAAGTGATAGATGAAACGCCTTATCAAATATATAGAGGAAAGAGGAGATAAGTAAAGTAATAAAATATTTAGAAATCCTTCCATTTTTCAGCCTTTTCCCGCCTTTCCATGGTATAGGTACGCAGTCTATTACCGCCTTTGTTGATCGTATGATGCACGCGCTTTTAATCGTGGGGTTGAGGAGTGGCGCGTGTTTGTTTTGTACTGTCGAAAAGCCTTCTTTTTCTTGGTTTGGTAAATATCTTCTTAATCACAGTTCCCTAACATAGTATCAATCATCACATAAATAAAAGATTTGATATATAGTGTCAGGAATTAGATATATGATATAATTCGTCGTCGTATATAGTTGACTTTTCCCCCTAAACCAAGTAATGGTATAATAAATAAGAAATATTAATTTAATATCCATGTGGCATCAAGTGATCTGGTACAGATCGATCTCTCTCTTAATGAACTGATGTTAATAACGTCGATCTGTTTATGCCATTCTCAACTTTGAACATCAATGTTGTATGATGTTCTGTTTAATAATTCCCGGTTGGAATTTGATTAATCTGTTTTGACCATTGATATGCACTTAGTGATCTGGTGTCAATTTCCAGTTGGAATGTTACATGATCTGCTCTCTGTTAATCTGGTCTATGTCAATCTGGTCTTCATTAATTTGTATTAGGCCAATCTGGTCCTATCTTCCTGATTTAATAGTCCTATTTTTCCACAAAGCATCTTGAATCTTTCTTCTGGTAATGCTTTAGTGAGTATGTCTGCTCTCTTTACTTCTATGTGTATTTTCTCGATCTGTACATGTTTTCTTTCAACATGATCTCTTATGAAATGATGCCTTACGTCCACATGTTTGCATCTGGTGTGCAGCATAGGATTCTGTGTGATTGCTATAGCGCTTGAGCTGTCACAGAAGATGGGTATGTCCTTGACATCAATCTCATAATCTTTAAGATGTTGTCTTAGCCACAGTATTTGTGCACAAAAACTTCCAGCTGCCATATATTCTGCCTCTGTGGTTGAGGTGGCAACAGATGTCTGTTTCTTTGAGAACCATGAGATCAGTTTATTCCCTAAGAACTGACATGTCCCAGATGTTGACTTTCTGTCTAGCTTACATCCAGCATAATCTGAATCTGTATATTCAGTTAACTCAAAGTTGTCTTCACATGGATACCATAATCCTACATGGGCTGTTCCCTTGAGATATCTTAATATCTTCTTAGCTGCTTCCATGTGAGACTCTTTGGGATTCGCTTGATATCTTGCACATACACCTACTGCAAATGTGATGTCAGGTCGACTAGCAGTTAGGTATAATAATGATCCTATAATCCCTCTGTATTGAGTAATGTTAGTTGGTTTTCCTTCTGGATCTGGATCAATTTTCCCATTGGTCTGCATTGGAATTTTTACTGGATTACTGTCTTTGAGCCCAAATTTTGCTAGCAGATCGTTGATGTATTTTGTTTGATTAATGAAGATACCATCTGGTTCCTGCTTGACTTGCAGTCCTAAAAAGAAACTCATTTCCCCCATCATGGACATTTGATACTTATTTTTCATAAGTTCAACAAATTTGTCACATAGATAGGTGGATTGTGATCCAAATATGATATCATCTACATAGATCTGTACTAGGAGGATGTTTTCTTTGACTTTGATGATAAAAAAAGTCTTGTCAACAGATCCCCTTCTGAAACCAGATTCTAGTAGGAATGTAGATAGTGTCTCATACCAAGCTCTAGGAGCTTGTTTAAGATCATAGACTGCTTTTGTCAGTCTGTATACTTTCTGGTTTGGATCTGCTTCTTCAAATCCAGGTGGCTGTTCCACATAAACTTCTTCTTCAAGGATACCATTTAGGAAGACACTTTTGACATCCATCTGGTATACCTTGAATCTTTTATGTGCAGCATATGCTAAAAATAACCTTATTGCTTCTAATCTGGCTACGGATGCAAATGTTTCATCAAAATCAATGTCTTCTTGTTGATTATAGCCCTTAGCTACTATTCTGGCTTTGTTTCTGACTACTTCACCATTCTCATCCCGTTTATTTTTGAACACCCAATTTACACCTATAACTCCTTGGTGTTTGGGTCTGTCTACGAGATACCAGACCTCATTCCTTTTGAACTCATTGAGTTCTTCTTGCAGAGCAGTTATCCAATCTGCATCTTGTAGTGCTTCATGTGCATCAGATGGTTCAATGCGAGAAAGATAACAGCTAAGTAATGCACTTTCTCCATGCATTCTTCTAGTTTTCACACGATCTGATGGGTTCCCAACGATCTGTTCTGGTGGATGATCTTGTATCCATCTCCTTCTCCTGGTCATTTCTTCATCCGATATCTCAGGATCAGGTTGATCTATTGATTCTTCAAATTCAGGGTGTGATGTAGAAGATGTTTGGAATGGATTCTCATTTAAAGTTTCTTCTGGATTTGGGTTTTCAGAATGATTATCTTCTGTAATGACTGTTTCATTACTTGGTGATCTGTTTTCATCCAGATCTTGTTGAATTGTTCCCCCTTGCTGTATGATCTTGTAATACCCCGAAATACTGTAGCCATAACTAAAACGTAATTAAACCTTAATTAAGGCTATGCATCCTTAAGAGAATATAATTATGAGATTAAAAAAGAGTTCGAGGACTCTATTATATGATTTAGAAGAAAGAATTACGATTATTTCGTTAAGAAAGAAAATGGAATTTATTAATTCCATATTAGAGATAAAAGAAAGGGGTTGAGATAGAATAAACTCAGACGAAGCATACTCCTCAGAAGAGAAAATTTTTATCTATTAGATAACATAGAAAAATGGATTTAGAAATTTCATTAAGCTAGAAAATAGATAAAATAAAGAATAAAAATTTATTATTGCAATTTCGGTAATAATTAAATAAGTTTTCGGTTAAAATTCGGATTGAGAATCCGATAGTTGTAGTAGAATCTACAAATTATGCCTAATTTTCTAAGGTATATAGAAGAGATTATTATGAGGATTTTGCTAGAAAATATTGCTTTAGAAAGGAATTTATTTAATTAAATTCATTCGGTATCTTAAAACTCGCATAATTTGTTCAAATGAACTCGGAATCACGAACGGTCTGAACCGGTGGATTCCTTGTGTCGAGAAGAGTAATCCAGCATTAAAATCTAGATACACGAAAATCGAGGAGGCGAGACCTTCTAGAAGCCTCTAGAGTTGTGTATTAATTATTTAATTAATTAATTATAAAAATATCTTAACTTAGAGATAAACATACTTACCTTATCACATTTTCATCATCTTCCACCTCCTCCCTCCTCTATATTTTCGAAAATGGCTTCCCCCTCCATAGCCAAATAATTTCTTCTTCCAAAATCAAGTTTCCAAGCTAGATTTGGTCCAAATTTTAAGAAGAATTGATCTTTGAGGTAAATATCCATCATCCTTACCTCTTTAATTTGTAGAAATGGAAGAAAATTTATGTATTTATCTATGAAAAATTATGCTTTATAATTCATGAAGATATGATGCTAATTTCCATATATGTGATATGAAATGAGTAGAGAATCATGATTTAAGTAAGAATTTGAAAAGAATTACAAGATATGAAGAGTAATTAGATTTCCCCTAAATTCTTCTACATGAACCCTAATTTGAGGTTGGGGAAATAGCATGAATTTGCTTGATTTAAGTATGAATAAGTATCATTAGACCTCCATAAGCATGATTAGAACAAGAAATTAGAGCAAAATCCAAGCCTCTTAATTGATGTGTAATGACCGAAAATTATGGCATTTGGTTCTATAAGATTTTGATTTTATTTGTTTAAATTGAGATCATATTTGAGTTCAATGGTGTGATTAATGCTTAGATTAATTTATTTGGAATTTTCTAAGCATAGGAAATGAATGTTCAAAATTTAGTGGATTATGGAGTTTATGAGTTTAAGTATATGCTAAGGTTATTTGGCCTAAGTAATGGTCCATTAGAGATCATTGAGCTACATTAAGCATAATGGAATCAAGAAACTAGAAATAAACTTAATCTTACACTAAGATATGAAATTCTTAAGAAGAAGGACATGATTGAAATTAATATATAGAGATTATAATTGTTAGATTTGATGAAGCAATTAAGATTAAGAATGAATATGATGGCTAATGTGAGATTATGAGATTGAATTAGCCAAATATGTAGAAGTTGGAAATTGTTAGTTTAGTAAGTTAAAAAGTGAAATAATGATATAGATGAGATAAATGATAAATGAGATGCTAGAATAGAAGGATGCAATAGCCGAATAAGTTATAAGCATACGAAATGATAATCAAAGTAGATTACAAGAAAAATGAGATTTAAGTATGAGAAGCTAATTAGATTTGGATCATTATAGAAAGAAGAGGTAGATGAGATCCAGAAGGAGATAAGAGCAGAAGGAAAAGAGAGGATCTAGAAGACGAGGATAGGTGGTGGCTATGAGCAAATTAGTTCCTTAGCTCTAAGGAACATCCAGGTGGGCTTTCTAACCCAAAAAGCTATGCACGTGCTAAAGATTTATTTATGCATTATGTTTTATGTTAAAGAAGTTGACTTGCCTGTTTTTAAGCATGTTGCATATTGCCTATCTACGAGAGAATTACGATATCGGCCCTATGCCGGACGAGCTGCCGGTAAGGGTTTGTGTACACATATGTGACCGTGAGCCGGTGAGCGGATCGGCCGGTCATAGTGTTTGAGAGGGAGGCCTACCTCTCAACACAAGAAGTGCGTAGATATGGTATTTCAGATTTCAGATTTATGTCTGCAGACACATTTCATGCATGCTCAGTTATATTATTTTCAGAAAAGAAAGATTTTGGCAAGTCAATGATATGGCTCTATGGGCAAGTTTTAAATGTTTTGGCATGTGTCCACTGAGTGCTTTATGTACTCACGCCCTGCATGTTTTCTTAACGTGCAGGTTGAGCTGGAGATGGCGATGGATTCGAACACTGTGGTTATCCTTGTTATATGAATTGTCAGTGAACCATAGATTGTCTTGTTGTTTTATGATGGATATTTGGTATGTTGAGTTTTATGTCGTCATACATGTAACTCAACTCATGTTTCCGTTGCAACCCTTAGTTGATATGTCATTTGAGCACTTGGTACTTTTGTATTGGTTTAGTCGTTGATATCTATGGTAGCATCTTCCTTGATGAATTATTATGTGTTCTCTCTATTTCTTGGTTGCTTGAGATGGTCTTTTGATGTATTGAAACTCCAAGTTCAAAAATTGTGTAAACTTTGATTTTGCTAGAAACAGGGCAGTCAGTTGAACCCTCTTTTGCGTGAGTTTTAGAAGTCCGAATTTTTTGAATTTGGTATCATTTTAAAGATCTTTTCGATACCTTTCCAACGGTTCTTCCGGATCTTAATTCGGAGTTCAAACGAGAAAGTTATGGGCTTTCGAAGTCAACGTGTCGGCCCTGCCCTGTTTTTCGCGAGAACTTATATGAGTTTCTTTGCAACCAAACATCAATTGTTAGAGTTATTTCTAAGTTAAGTGAGTTATGGCCTAATCTCTTGACTAAGAAAGGGTTAAGAAATTGGGTTGTGACAGATCTCTTCAGCAATAGGTGGAGTATTACTTTCTTCATCATCTCTCTTTGAATTCCATATAAGAATGTCTTCTAGCAGAATCTCATTTAGTTTTCTAGTAGTCATCTGGTTATCAATCTGTTTTTCATCCTGTGACCTGTACTCAACAATAGACTCATCAAAAACAACATGAGATGTTACCTCCACAATATGAGAATTCTTATTGTAGACTCGATATGCTTTACTAACATTAGAATATCTTAAGAATATTCCAGGGCCAGTTTTGCTATCAAAAGTCTTCAATTGAGATTTGCCATTATTGTATTTGTAACATAAACAACCGAAAGTGCGAAAGTAAGAAATCTTAGGCTTTCTGTTGTTCCAGATCTCATATGGTGTCTTTCCATGTCTGAGTATGATGGATGATCTGTTTTGAGTATAGCAGGCTGTGTATATGGCTTCTGCCCAGAATTTCTTTGGTAGATTGGTTGCATTAAGCATTGTGCGAGCTGCCTCTTTTAGTGATCTGTTTCTCCTTTCAACAACTCCATTCTGTTGAGGAGTTCAGGCAGCAGATGTTTGATGAGTGATCCCCATCTTATTGCAGTATGCTTCAATCTTTTGGTTGAGAAATTCTGTTCCTCGATCTGTTCTGATAGTGGTTACACTCAACTCCTTCTGTTTGGTGATCTTGTGTAGAAAATCAGGGAGTTTGTCAAGAGTCTCTTTCTTCTTTAACAGAAAGATGACCCAAGTGAATCTTGAGTAATCATCTATGACTACTAAGGTGTATATTCTCCCATTTATACTTAGAGGTTTGACTGGTCCAAATAGATCCAGATGCAGGTGCTCTAGTATTCTTGATGTTGAGTGAGCTGTTTTGCTTGAAAAGGATGATCTGGTCTGCTTTCCAGCTTGACATGCTTCACATATATGATCTTTATCATATACTTGATCTGATAGACCTTCCACTAGTCTTTCTTTGGCAATCTTGTTGATTGACTTGAAGTTTAGGTGGCTTAATCTCCTATGCCATAACCAGCTGTTTTCTGATACAGTCTTGGTGACTAAGCAGGTCTCGATCTGGTTTGTCCACTGGACAATGTATAATCTATCCTGCAGTTTACCGGTAAGGAGTATCTCATCTCCTTCCTTATTCCTCACCAGACAATTGTTAGTATCAAAAATAATCTAATTACCGTTAGCACAGAACTGACTTACAGAAAACAGATTGTGACTAAGACCCTCAACATATGATACATTAGTGATAGTGGTCTTGCCAACTTTGATGTTTCCATACCCTCTGGTATATCCTTTTGAATTACATCCAAAAGTGACCTGAGGTCCTGGTTTCTCTATGTAATCAAATAGTAGGTTCTTGTCACACGTCATGTGTTTTGAACAACCACTATCTATTATCCAGATTTTTCCTCTTGCTACCGTATTCCTTCTTGCAGTCCTTTGATCCTGCAATTAATCAAACTTAGCTACCCTTCAACGTTTGGGTGCTTGATTATTAGCAAATATTCCTTTTCGAATCCAGAACATTTTTGGGTTAGGAACAGAAATATAACAGGTAATGATGTTCCCATCATTATCAACTTTGGATAGAGAATGAATTTCAGATGGATGGATTCTCTCAACTTCATCATTCTTCAAGTTCTTTTTATTAGGAGCTGTCATGTTGACATTTACTTTTTGAACATGATCTGTTTCTGTATAACGAGCTGGTTGATCCTTTGTTTGATGATACTGTCTGTTCTTCGCTTCTTTTATTATCATCTTTTGAGGATAACCTTTCTTGTTTTTCAAGTCATTTACTTGATCTGGTATTTGCTTCCTTTCTGGTACAAAGTTTATGGTTCCCGAAGACTTTTCTGAGTGACCTGGATACCCTAATCCAGATGTGCCCTTTTGCTGCATATTGATTAGCAGTTTAGCACGTTTGTCACTTTTGTAGATCATCTCTTTACCTTTCTTGATCTTCTCTTCAGCAACGTTGTTTCTTATAACTAGATCCTTCACTTTTGAATTAAGTGAATGGATTTCGCAGTCTTTGCTCTTGATTTGTTCTTCTAGATCGTTGATTTTAGCAACAAATTGTGTATTTGCAGTGCTCAAAATTTCCTTTGATTTCTTTAGTCTATCATTCTGTTCAACAACTTCTCTAAACAGCCTTTTGATGCTCGAATAGCTTGTGAACATCTCGTTTACTTCATCCCATGAGTATTCTGCTTCATCTTCATTTTCCTGTTCCAGATCGTTATTATTTGAGGAATTTGAATAGCAAGAATTTACCTCAACTTCATCTAGGCCGTTGTCCAGTCCCACATAGCATTCATTCCAACTTTCTTCGTCATCAGCAACGAAAGCTTCATCATTTTCTGATGAGCTATCTGAGAAATGACTCGAGCTGCTTGAGTTCTGTTCAGCTATCATGGCCTTGCGCTTATATTTGAGCTTTCGATCTCTTTTAGCTCTCAGTTCTTCTCTTTGACTTCTGGACAGATCAGGACAATCTGTTTTAAAGTGACCTGTTCTGCCACATCCAAAGCAAGTGTAATCTGTAGAGCTAGAGATCTTGGTTGTTTTTGCAGTCTGCTGCTTGGATTCATTCTTGTCATCAGATCGATCATTGTCATGCTTCTTATAGAAGTTTTTCTTGTTATCTTTGTAGAAGCGTCTGTATTTCTTCGATCTATTCTCCATCTTGTCCATTCTTTTGGCGATCATTGCAAATTCTTTTAAAAGTTTGTCGTAGCCTTTTTCTTCATCTGGTGAACAAGGTTCAGATGGATCATCTATTTTGCTCTTTGCTTTGAAGGCAACTTCTTTGTCCTTCTTAGAGCTGCTTTCTGCCTTTTTGGATAGATGATCTGGTCCTCGAATTCTTTGAATGTCACATTCATGACCTTCAAGGTGATCAAATAATGCTTCTGTGGACAGATCATTGAAATCTGCACGGAGAGGTTGCATTGCAGCATAGATCTCCCAGCTTGGTGGAAGAGCTCTAAGTACTTTTATGTTCTTCTCCCTTTGAGTATACTTGTTCTTATTGAATGCAGATATCTCAAGGAGAATACTAGTGAATCTCAACTTCATTTGTTCTATTGTCTCGCCTGGTTTCATCTTGAATTCATCATATTTATTGCAGGCAAGAGACAGTTTGTTTTCAATCATTACTTCGGATCCTAGACACAAGTCTCTTAGGGCTTCCCACATCTCTTTGGCAGTATCCAGATCTTGGATTTTCGCCAGATGTACCCCTTTGACTGTGCTAGAGATGATTCCTTTAGCAAAGTCATCCAGATTGGCTTCGCGTCGTTCTTCTGCAGTATACTTTCTTGGATCTTTGGGTACTGTCTGTGTAGTTACCCCGGTTGCGTTGGTTACTGTCACTTCTTTAGTGATCTGCAGTGGACCTTCCTCAATGACTTTCCACATCAAATAATGATGGGCTTTGAGTGCCATCTTAATCCTGAAACTCCATTCTCTATATCCTTGGATAGAGAATTCTTCGCAGGCTCTGACAACAGAAGATTCCATGGCAGATAGTATGCAAGTGAATGAAAATAGGTTTTCCTAGATCTATTCAAGTTGACCACGCAGGTTTTATCCTTGTGAAACAAAGACAATGGTCGTTTGAACCACTGCTCTGATACCACTTATTGGTCCCAAAAGAGCAAGGTTTGGTGTATGGGGGGGGGGGGGGGATACACCAAATACAAACTTTTCAGTTTACTTGACAAATTATCAGAGAGTTCAAGCTATTCTGTATAAGAAATTGCTCGGCAGATGACTTAAACAGATTGATACACAGATCAAAACCAGTTAAGTCCAAACAGATTGCTCTCTTAGTGAAAGACACTTAGTCAATAATAAGAGTGATCTTATTACTTTCTGAGTGTTGTGTGTGCGGAAAAATGGTGGATTTAATGAGTGCTCTTATAAGAAAACCTTTATAGATAGTCGGATCTTTAAGCAGATTGATATGCAGTTTGTATGATAGTGCTGAAAGTTAGAGTAATAAACAACTAAAAAGTAGAGATGCAATAAAGTAAATGACACAGTTGTTTAACGTGGTTGGGGAATTCCCTACGTCCACGATCTGGTCAAAACTAGACCAGATTATCCACTACTAGGATACTCTGCTTCTTTATACTCGTGGAGAACGAGTCACAAGTATCAATCAAAACTAGAGAGATACGTATGCACGAAGTAAGGGTCGTGTCCCTTTACAACAGATTACCTCTACGTTACCACTAGAAACCTACTAGCTAGCAAGGTGATCTGCTTCCTCTGACAAGATAGACTTCAATCGAGGTTGGTTGATGTGATGTAGAATCACAAGTCTTTTGAAGCTCTTAGTCTGGATCAATGAAAGCTTGAGAGTTTGTTCGTGGTATTTCTCGCGTGTGTTCTATTGTTTCTTAATTGTCTCTCCAGGTTTTGAACTTCAGATTTATATTGGCATTGAATTGAAAATTCTAGCCGTTGTTGATTGGCGTGAGATAGTTGGTAGATTGCCAATCAATGATGTCAATCATATCTCTTCTTGCCTTGTTGAAACGTTGACTTAATCTTCTAAGTATGGAAGGTAGATCATTAACGGTTGTCTTCCTTCTTTATGTTAAGCATAGATTCTTTACCCAAACCCTGTTGGATGGGCTTAAATCTTGACGTGGCAAGATGGTATGATGTGTAGGATGATGTCATCTGGTGGATTGATGAATCAATCGACCTGGTGCCTCGCTGTAAATATCGATCTGGTCATCGATCTGGCCACTGTCTGTTACAGCAGATCGATTCCTTTTGGCGTGAAATCTTGGCCTTCATCCTAAACTATATATTGAGATGACTTCTATAGGAATACCTCCTTTATATGTCAAGTCATCTCCTAATCTTTTCTTTAACAGAATTCACTTTATATCTAGTGATCTGTTTTACACGTAGAACAGTTTACACTCTAAAACAGCTAAGTGTGTTTCGAAAGAACATCATCAAAACTAAATATATTAGGGTTCCCAACAGAATACTTGTTATTATAGTAATCAATGTGTCCAGGAAAGCTTTGCGAGAATAAGACAGATGGTAAATTATACGATCTGCTTCTTTTATAGTGAAGCTATTCCTTAAAAGATGACATTGACTACTTTGTTTTCTAAGATCATAAAAATAACTAAGTGTTGTTTCGAGAAACATCATCAAAACATAAATAAATTTGTGGGGTTCCCAACAGAAGAGTTAGCTACCCTTTCAATGAATGGGTGCTTGGGTAGTAGCTAATGTTCCCTTAGGAACCCAAATTAACTTAGTGGTAAGAACACAAATATAACAGGTAATCTGTCTTCCTACATCATCTGTTCTTGATATAGCTTTGTAAACAGATGGAAGATTCCTTTCTATGTTATCCCAATTACTCTTCTTCTTAGGTGAAGATGTTCTTAGGTGAGCAGGTTGTCCTTTCTTTTGATAATATTTCTTATCTCCTGCTTCTTTCATCATCATCTTCTGGGGTTGATTCTTCTTGTTCTTTAAGTCTTTGACTTGATCTGGTATGTTCTTCCTTTTTGCAACGAATTTGGTCTCACTAGGTTTTCCAGTATATCCTAGACCAGTCGTTCCTCTTCTCTGCATGTCGATAATCATACTAGCTCGTTCTTGGCTTTTGTTGATTTTGCTCATGTTCTCCATGGTCTTCTTCAGCTTTTCTTCAACTACTTCTTTTCTGCTGATTATGTCTTTGACTTTAGAGTTGAGTGAGTAAATCTCTGCCTCCTTGGTCTTGATCTGTTCTCCCAGATCGTTTAGTTGAGCAGAAAACTTGGTGTTTGCTTCACTCAAAATATTTACTGTCTCGTTCAACTTGTCATTCTCCTTAATAACTTCAGAGAATAACTTCTTTATACTTGTGTAGCTTTTGAACATCTCATTGATCTCTTCCTATGAGACTTCTGGTTCATCTTCATTTCCAGAATCATATATAGGATTATTTGACGACATAGAAATATGAGAATTTACCTCGATCTGGTCGAGTCCGTTGTCAATTCCCATGTAGCATTCATCCCAATCTTCTTCTGTGTCTTGTACATAGAATGCTTCATCATTTTCTGATGAACTATCAGACATATGACTCGAGCTGCTTGAATCCTCTTCAACCAGCATAGCTTTGCGTTGAGCTTTTAGCTTACAATCTCTTTTGGCTCTTAGATCTTCTCTCATTACTCTTTGCTTCGCCTTTACTATCAGACCGATCTTGATCTCTGTTCTTCCGATATCTACTCTTGTTGTCTTTGTAGAATCTGCGATACTTTCTCGATCTAACCTCCATCTTGTCCATTGTCTTGGCAATCATGGCGAACTCTTTGAGCAGCTTGTCATAGCTTCCTTTTTTTGATGCAACAGGTCCTACTGGTTCATCTGCTACGCACTTCGCTTTGAAGGCTATCTCTTTCTCCTTTTTAGAAATGCTCTCGTTCTTCTTGCTTAATATATGATCTGATCCATGTATTCTTCTGATATCACATTCATGTACAACCAGATGGTCAAATAGTGCTTCAACAGACATATCGTTGAAATCAGCACGTAGTGGTTGCATTGTAGAATATATCTCCCAGCTTGGTGGCAATGCTCTGAGTATCTTGCGAGTCTTCTCTCGTTGAGTGTACTTGTTCTTGTTGAATGCAAAAACTTCAAGTAACACTTCTATGAATCTGTTCTTCATCTGTTCAATGGTTTCTCCAGGCTTCATCTTGAACTCATGAAACTTATTGCATGCCAAGGACAGCTTATTCTCGATCATAGCCTCAGAACCTAAGCTGAGTTCTCGCAGTGCCTCCCACACTCTTTGGCTGTATCCAGATCTTGGATTTTGGACAGATGGGCTCCTTTGACTGTGCTGGAAATTACACCCTTGGCAAAGTCTTCCAGATTTGCTTCTCGTCGTTCTTCTGAGGTATATTGTCTGGGATCTTTAAGTACATTCTCTTTGACTATGACAGTTTTTGTGACACGAGACTTCTCTTCATAGATAGCTAATGGTCCTTCTTCTATTACTTTCCACATTAGATAGTGATGAGCTTTTAGACACATCTTGATTCTGAAACTCCATTCTCTGTATCATTGGATGGAGAATTCTTCACAAGCTCTAATAACAGAAGATTCCATGATAGTAGATAATATGCACGTGAATGAAAAGATTTTCCTTGATCTATTCAAGTTGACCGCACAGGTTTCAACCCTGTGAAACAGAAACAATGGTCCTATGAACGACTGCTCTGATAACACTTGTTCGTCCCAAAAGAGCAAGGTTTGGTGTATGGGGGGGGGGAGGGAATACACCAAATGCTAACTTTTTAGTTTACTTGACTAGTTACTTAGAGAGATTAAGCTTACTCGAAGGGAGATTGCTTAAGTTTGACAGACCAGATTGATACACAGTCTGTCCAGATAGATTCTCTCTCGTGATAAACACTTAGTAGATAAAAAGAGTGATCTTGTTGTCCAACAGAGCGTTGTGTGCGGAATATGGTGGACTTAGTCTGTGCTCTTTATTAGAAAACCTTTGATAATCTTAACCAAGTCGCTTAATAGATTGATTAAAAATGCAGTTTGAATGAACGTGCTGATTAGTGAATAAACAACTGAAAGTAAATATGCAGAATATAAATAACACAGTTGTTTTACGTGGTTCGGGAAACCCCCCTACGTCCACGGTCCAATCCAAACTGGATTAGATATCCACTACTAGGATACTCTCTTCTTTATACTTGCTAAGAACGAGCCACAAGTTTCAAACACAATCTGGTTGAAACTTATGCACGAATAAAGGTCGTGTCCCTTTACAACTTACAGTATACAACTGCAACAAGATATCTTCATGTTAATCTACTAGAAAACTACTAGCTAGCAAAGCTATCTTCCTTCTTCTCCTCGATAAGACAGACTTGAATCGAGTGGTGTAATTTTGATCACGAACAACTTAGAACACTATCTGGTATTTAGAAATCTTCTCACATGAAAGCTTCGTAATGTGAGTTGATTTCTGAGCAGAGTAGCAGCTTGATAATGATCTTGAAATATCCGTACTCTTCCAGTCTTGGTTCCAAGCTTTTATAGGTGTAGAATTTGAAATTCTAACTGTTGGTTTTGATTGTCTTGAAGTAAATGTTGATTACCAATCAAGAGATGTGAATCCTTGAATTTTCTCTTCTTGCCTTGTGTGAAAGGGTTGACCAAATCTTCGAAATATGGAAAACAGATCGTTGACAGATGCTTCTTTCCTTTATCGCATAATGATTGATTCTCCTTCCAAACTTGATCTCCAATAGATAAACTTTCCATCTTCTTGAGATCTACTGATGTGGTAAGGTGATTTGGGCGCTCAAGTGCAAGGCAAGCGATACTGAACTGAAGGTCGAGTAACTAACTAGAATGCAAGCGTGGTCAACTGGTCAAGTCTCTCTCTTCCAGGTGGTGCAAGGAAGGATGCGCTAATTAATGGGAAGCTTACCTTCGGTTCCAACAATCTTCCACTTTTCACACGGGAGCAATGAGAGGAGGGTTCGTGGAGTCAACCTCTGTGCTTTACTTTAGTGATCTGTTAATAAAGAGTAATCGGGCTTTTCCATCTTTAACAAAGAGAAGAAGCATGAGTGGAGTGGTGAGCAAAAGTAGGGAAGCGTGACTGTTTATTAAAAACACAGGACTCTGCTAAGTGGTTACACAATGTATAGAGTCTGACACCTGCCCGGTGCTGGAAGGTCGGTAACGGCCCTATTGTTCCGATGGAGAGAAGAACCTATGATTAGCTTTTCGGTATAATCGAATGTCAGATGACTGGGTTGATCTAGTACAGGCTGGCTCACTTTATGGGAACGATCTGGTCATAGCAGATTGACATCGATCTGGTCAAACATCAATTTGTTTCAACAAAATGCTCCAAAGCATGGTTGCAATCTCTGTGAAGGATTTCTCAACAACCAGATCGAGTGGCCATCGATCAGATCATCTGCTTGCTTTGTATGCTCCTGCTGATCTGGTTCTTCGTACAACACGAAAGCTAACAGAACGACTTCTATAGGATTTAATCCTTTACATTTTAAGTCATTCACTAACTTGGTCTAAAGTCGTGTTCTCTATCAGTTTCACTTTATATGGTAGTGATCTGGTATAGGTAGAACATATTGAGACCTAGCAAACAGAATTAAATCTAAGTGTGTTTCGAGAGAACATCATCAAAACTAAATATGTGGGGTTCCCAACAACTAAGGATTAGTCTTGAACAAAATAATATGTTGGGAACCCCACAAATTTATTTATGTTTTGAGGATGATTATTGAAACAACACTTAGTTAATATAAGTTATTTAAAACCAAGTGATCAATATGATGTTTTAAAGAACAACTCGTTTATTAAAAGGAGTAGGTCGTTAGTTATATGATCTGTATTATTCTTATGAGCTTTCTTGGACATATTGATTACTATTATATGGGTATAAGTTTATTCTTAACACTTAGCTAAAACGAAGAGGAACAGATCGATGCAAACGATTTGTCCCTATTTAGCAGCTAGTTGTACTTCATTATTTAGACTTCCAGTCATGGTTTAGACTTTATATTTTTCTAAAGTATAGATTTTATTAGATCGATGGTGTAAAAATAAAGTTTGTAGTTTCAAACTTACTTTTAGGAAATGATCTATTTATCTAGTTCAGAAAGAACAATTAGATAGTTTGTAAAAGAACAAGTGGATAGAAGAACCACCTGTCGTATAGAACTAGATGTTCTTTAGTATAGGACCAACAAAGACTTGAGCCATCTTTAATAAACTATGTTGGGAACCCCATAAAAATATTCTAAGTTTTGATGATGCTTCTTCAAAACACACTTGGTATTATACATGTTCTGTACCTTTTCTCTTTAGTTTCAGCATAACAGATAGTAGAAACTGGTTCAAACAGAACGATAGAAGATGTCTCGGACAGATACTAAAACCAGCCAGTCTCGAGCAGAAGGGTGGAGCAGAAGGCTGGATCAGAAGGCTAAGTCTTAAGACAGAATGCTAAACCAGCAAGTCTTAAGACAGAATGCTAAACCAGCAAGTCTCAAGACAGAATGCTAAACCAGCAAGTCTCAAGACAGAATGCTAAACCAGCAAGTCTCAAGAGAGAATGCTAAACCAGCAAGTCTTAAGACAGAATGCTAAACCAGCAAGTCTCAAGACAAGAACGCCAACCAGAAAGTCTCAAACAGAAGATGAAGCTACTCAATTTTAACAGAAAGTTGAACCAGAAAAGCTTCAGGCAGAAAGATAGAAAATGCTTCGACCAGAAAGTACTTTAACCAGAAAGTAATTAACGATTGCTCAACCAGAAAAACATCTCAGACCAGATAGACTCTAGACCAGAGATGTCACAACCAGAAGGTCAGAAGCAAACCAGAAAGAGCAGAACCAAATCTGTCAAAGAAGCATTAAAGACTTTCCATTGAAGAAATAGAAACTGAATCACTGATTGACATGAAGAAGGAAAGCAATCACAGATGATCTGCTTACCAATCACAGAAGACTCAATCAACAACTCTACAAGGAAAGAAGAGTTATGACTGATTGGCAATCCACAAATCAAATCACGCCAATCAACAAACGGCTAGAATTTCAAATTCAGAGCCTATATATGTTTGAAGATTTAAAGTCTGAATATAGACACGCAAGCGCTATACTGCAGAAATACTCTCAAGCATTCTATTCTCAAATCAGACAAAAGCTTCAAACCGTTAGTGATCGCAATCACACCTCGATTCAAGTCTGTCTTATCGAGAGAAGAAGGAGATCTTTACTAGCTAGTAGTTTTCTAGTGGATTAACGTGAAGATAGCCCGTTTACAGTAGCTTTCTGTAAGTTGTAAAGGGACACGACCCTTATTCGTGCATAAGGTTCAATAAGGTTTGTAATTGGATCTTGTGGCTCGTTCTCAGCGAGGTTAAATAAGAAGAGTATCCTAGTAGTGGATATCTAATCCAGTTTGGATTAGACCGTGGACGTAGGGGGTTTCCCGAACCACGTAAAAATAACTGTGCCATTTAATTTCTGCATTTATATTCAGTTGTTTTTATTCTGCATCTATCATACTCATTCAAATCTGCATTCTTAATCAACCTCTAAATACTCGATTAAGTTTTCAAAAGGTTTTCTTAACAAGAGCACCGACTAAGTCCACCATTATTCCGCACACAATACACTGCTGGAAATTAAGTTTACACTTACTTTCTGCCTTGTATACCTCACGTGAGAGATCTTACTTGGATAGAGCTTATTTGATTAGAAAATCATAGTGTTCTATCATCTAGAGCAATCTGTAATTCAGAAAGCTCACATCTCTCTGATTGAAATTGTCAAGTAAACTGAAAAGTTTGCATTTGGTGTATTCCCCCCCCCATACACCAAACCTTGCTCTTTCGGGACCAACAAGTGGTATCAGAGGGTTGGTTCATACGACCATTGTTTTGTTTTCACAAGGTTAATACCTGCGTGGTCAACTTGAATAGATCTAGAAAATCTTTTCATCATCTGCATATTATCTGTTATGGAATCATCTGTTATCAGGGCATGCGAAGAATTCTCCATTCAAGGTTACAGAGAATGGAGCTTCAGAATCAAGATGTGTCTCAAAGCTCATCACTGCCTGATGTGGAAGGTGATAGAAGAAGGACCTTTGGCTATTACAGAAGAAACCACTCGTATCACTGAGACAGGAGCAGTGAAGGAAACTGTACTGAAAGACCCCAGAAAATATACTTCTGAAGAAAGAAGAGAAACAAACTACCATGGAACAAAGAAATTATTTATTCCCCTACAACAACGCGTTGTACACTAATGAGCAGATCGTTATAAAATGATTTGTCCATATAATATCTCGCTGTTTATCTCTAGATGGGTTGAAGAATCAAGGAGAATAATCAAATTATTAATTTGGTCTCAAACAAATTAATATTTGATTGGACATCTCAAAGGACAGATTGTAGGAAACGATCTATTAGCTTAGGACAAACTAGCTTGTCCACACAATAACTATGGTGGGCTGCTGACATACCTAAATTTGTCATAAGTCAACCACTCATTGTATTTTCACATCAAAGAGGATATTTTAAGTAATGAAGTACAAAAATATCAAAGTAGATGTACGGTGAATCATTCCAGTTGAGGCAAAGCACTGGGGAAACAAGTGAAAGGTGGGACAAGAAGCATTACAGGCGGCGGGTGTAACATCAACCATGCCATGGATTTAATGCTGCCATTAATGCGATGAAGAAGGAATCTTTTCTCACTAATGGATAGTTCTAGCAATGGTGCTATAAATACCACATTCACTTCCATAAACAAGTACGAGAATTCAAACGATTAACATTGCGATTACACTGCTCAAAATCTTTCACACTTAGCTTGAAGCTTTGTGTTTCTGGAAATCTATTTTCAAAACCAAAGTCTAAGATCTAGTTGAAGTTATTTCTTAGATTGTAGTTTTCAATCTTCAAAAGAAGAAGTGTAATCACAAAGACAAAATCTTGTTTGATTTGTCTTTGTGGCTTGTACTCAACGAGTAAAAAGAAAGGAGAACTTTTAGTGGATTATAGATCTAGATCATGATCGAGCCGTGGACGTAGGGACAGTTTATCCCGAACCACGTGAACTATTTGTGCTCTTTATATTTCTTATTTACTTTATTTATTCATCTTCTTCATATCATTTCTATAAATCAACTTGCTAATATCTTGAGTAAGAAAATTATTTTCACATTAAAAAGAGCATTAACCACCAATCTTCCGCACACAACTCAATTTGAGTTTAACTTGTTATAAGTTATTCTTAATCTACGTTATACACTTATCAAGGCCTTATTTGTGTGAGTTATTTTTCTTCGTAAAAGAAGAACTTGACTTGCTACTCAAGCTATCTTAATCTTTGAGGAGATGTGGGATGTCGTCAAGGAGATAAACTTGGGATCCAATGTGATACATGAAAACAAACTGTCCATAGCTTGTAATAGATTTGAGGAGTTCAAAATGAAGCTTGGAGGAGAAACCTTAGCTCAAATGAAGCACAGGTTCACCGAAGTGCTAATTCAAATCGCAATGATTGACAAAAACAAAAATTCTGAACATGGGAAGAATTTGAAGATCATCCGAGCTCTACATGCGAGCTAGGAAATCTACTCCGCCATGCATCCCATGATGCCAGAGTTCAATTCTCTAACAACTGAATCTCTCTTTGATTTATTAACTGGCAATGAGTAAAAAATAATATTTATGGCCTATCTAATCCATATACTAGTAAGCCATCTACTACAAGTAACAAAGACTAAAGATGTTGCCAAACCAACTCCTAGTGTTCAAGTTAAGGAGTTATCCAGCTTAGATGATGAGAACTATCCAACGAAGAATTACTTCGAGGAATATTCTCTCATGGATAAAAGATTCCAACGAATGAAAGTGAGAAAACAAATACAAAATGCGCTACAACGACAACAACAGAAACTTCAGGGGGAAAGATCGATTTGCTGATTGACCTGATCGTAAGAATGAGGTAAAACCAACCTCATCTGTTAAAATGATATCTCTGAATTTTCTTGTTTCAAGTGTGGGAGAAAGTGACACTTCAAAACAGACTGTCTTAACATCTCAAAAGATAAAAGAGAGGAGCTTAGATCCAAACGAGATAAGAAATTAAAAGAGCAACGAAAAGCTATGCTAGCCAAAAAGAAGGCATCCGAAAGCCACCTGTCAGACAGCTCATCAGAAAATCATGAAGCATTTGTCGCTCTTGACCATGAAGAGGATGAATGGGATGAATGCTTCATGGGACACGACAACGGCCTCGATAACCCCGAGGTAAAATCTCAAATTTATGATTCCTCTAATCCACTTGTCCTTGATTCTGGGAAGAAGAAGAAAATGACATTTCCATGGATGACTTCGCAAAGCTCATGGAAGACCATGCTAGATTGAACAAGATGTTCAACCATGCGATCAAGGAAAATGCAAGGATGACAACCACCATCCAAGAGATGAAGATCATTAGCAGCTCGTTCACAAATAGAGTGAACACGCTGATGGCACAACTCAAAACCAAGTGTGATGATATTTACGCACTCAATGCAAAAATCTCTGACTTGATTGACCGGGAAGCTTCTGCAACCAACAAGTTCAAAAACCTCAATGCACATGTGAATCATTCAATGCACAAGAGGGAGGAAAAAATACAAATGATCAACGATGTGCTACGAAGAGCAGCTAATCATAGTTGTCTTGGTTTCGAAGGAGTTAACAAAGGACCTCTTTCAGGTATGTTTGTGAAAGAAAAGGGTAAACTCCAAGATAAGGTGGTCAAGTTCAACAACAATCCGAGACAGCCACAAGAAATCTTAGGAAAACAACAGCCCAATTAACCACAATCTACCAATTCTTAGAACAAATTCACTATACATGGAATTGGCTATCAACAAGGGAAACCACCTATCAAGCAACAGAGAAAACCTGCGGTGGCAACTCAACAACTAGCTGCTCCCCAACATAATAGGAGAAACTATCCACCTGCTCCACAGAAGCAGAAGTTCTTCAAGTCATCTGCTCCAAAGAAGTAGATCGTTCCATCACAACCACCTGCCAAACGGAAACAGATAGTCTACATTGTTTTCAGCACCAAACAGATCAGGTTGTCTCAAAATGTTTCTATAATTAGATAAATTTGGATTCCAAAAGGAACTTGGTCCACTGACAAAGCACCCTCTCTCAGAAGGGTAGCTAAGTAATTTTTCATTGCAGTATAGTAGATCAAGAAGAAGAATGCATGCAGCTCGGGGCACGGTGTGGATACTTGATAGCGGCTGTTCAAAACATATGACGTGCTAATAACAAGAGAGTAACAGTACAAGGAGTGCGTTGGACCATTAGTAACCTGTGGAGGTGATTCTAAAGGTTATACAAAAGGTTATGGCAGCCTCCAAGTTGTTAACACTACAATTCTTAATATCTCATATGTACAGGGATTAAATCATAATCTATTCTCAATTAGCCAATTTTGTGCTAATAAAAAGAGAGTAGAATTTACTGCTAACAAGTGTCTTGTGAGAAGTATGGAAGGAGAATAAATTCTTCTTACCAGGATTTTGCGGAACAAGTTATATCTTGTACAATGGGATGAACGGATCGATACCTGTCTCGTGACAAAATCCAACATGGAGACCAGCTGGTTTTGGCACAAATGACTAAGCCATCTACATTTCAAGTCCATTAACAAGCTGGTGATGGACAAGCTAGTTTAGGGATTGCCTGATCAAGTGTTCAACAAAGATCATATATGTGAAGCATGCCAATTTGGAAAACAAACTAGAGCTTCATTCTCTACAAAGGCAGCTCACTCAACGTCAAGAACATTGGAGCTTCTCCAACTCGACCTCTTTGGACCAGTGTCTCCTTTGAGTATTAATGGTACAAAATATACTCTTGTAATTTTAGATGATTTTTCTAGATTTACGTGGGTTGTTTTCATGTTTAAGAAAAAGGAAACCTTAAAGAAGCTACCTGATCTACTCAACAAACTGTCCAACCAAAAGGGAACCTCCATCATATCAACTCGATCAGATCGTGGCACAGAGTTCATCAAGCATATGATTGAAGCCTACTACTCAAAGATGGAGATTCAACATCAAACGTCAGCAGCTCGTATACCACAATAAAATGGAATAGTGGAATGATGCAGTAGATCGCTGAAGGAGGTAGCTCATACAATTCTCAACGAGATCAACCTTCCCAAGAAGTTGTTGGCCGAAGCCATCAACACGGCCTGTTATACATAAAATTGATTTGTGATAACTCTACACCATGGGAAAACACCATACGACTGTGGAACAACAGGAAGCCTCGCATCAAATACTTTCGTTCATTTGGTTGTAAGTGTATCATTCACAATAATGGTAAGTCACAATTAAAAATATTTGATAGCAAAGTTGATCAAGGAATTTTCTTAGGATATTCCGACCTCAAAAAAGCATATCGTGTTTTTAATAAATGAACACTTGTTGTGGAGGTTACACCTCATGTGGTATTTGATGAATCTACTTTTGAGGTTTTAGATACATATTGCTCTTCTTCTACAAACGATGACAACCCAACAACAAGTTGAGGAACTCCATAGATCAACTCATCGAAGATATCTTACTATGGAGTACAAGAAAAGAAGAAGAATAAGAAGAATTTGATCAACCTCTGTGGAGGCAACACAATAAGGGGGAACAGATCGAGGGGGGAATAGAAATCACTCAAGATTCTCAACTTTATGTTGACGAACCATCTGTCCCTCAATCTGCTCCAATTCAATATCAACAACTACCTGTCCATGATATAAGTAGCGACCTCTCTAACCTAGATATTAATGATGATAATCCTTTTAATGTTTCATCCACAGATCGTCCTAAGTTTGAGGATCCACCTGCTGAACCCAAACTCGAAGTTTCAGAGGAAGAAATGAAAAGGCGTTGGAGATGGGTAGATAGCCACCCAACCTAGCTCATTGTTGGGAACCTAGCTGATAGAATAATAACACAAAGAATGCATTGAGAAAATGCACTACTCAGCTGCTATCTGTCTCACACAAAACCCAAAGATGTCTTTGAAGCTTTACAAGATGCAGATAGACTAATGTCATGCAAGAACAGTTGAATGAATTCAAAAGGAATGAAGTGTGGTACTTAGTCTTTCGATCCGTGCATCAAGGAGTCATAGTGGTGAAGTGAATTTTCAAGAACAAGAGGGATGAAATAGGAAAAGTGGTCAGAAATAAAGCACGGTTAGTTGCAAAGGGCTACTGTCAATAGGAGAGAATCGATTTTGATGAAATGTTTGCGCTAGTGGCAAGATTAGAAGCAATAAGATTGCTTCTACCTACGCAGCGTATCAATGATTCAAGGTGTTTCAAATGGACGTTAAGAGTGCCTTCCTTAATGGAATTTTTGAAGAGGAAGTCTATTTGGAACAATCTCTTGTGTTCGAAGAAGAAGATGAGAGCAAGGTGTATAGGCTAGTATATCCACCTTTCTGCTACAATCGGAATTTAAGCGAGGATCAGTGGACAAGACTTTGTTCACCATCAAAGTTCAAGATTATACGCTTTTAGTTCAAATTTATGTAGATCATATAATTTTTGGTTCTAAATCTGAATTCCTTTGTAACAAGTTCAACAAGCTTATGCAGGATAAATACAAAATGTCAATGATGGGAGAAATGAATTTCTTCCTAGGCTTGTGGGTCACACAATCTACTGAAGGGATCCTAATCAACCGATCCAAATACATCAACGATCTTATCACCAAATTTGGAGTGACGAAAAACAAACCAGTGAAGATACCTACGCAAACAAATGGACAAATTGGTCCTAATGTACTTGACAAAGCAGCCGATATAAAACAGTATCATGGTATTATCAGATCATTATTATATCTAACTGCTAGTCGACCTGATATCACGTTTGTTGTTGGTGTTTGTTCTAGCTACCAAGATAAGACAAAGGAGTCTCACATGGAAGCAACTAAAAGAATATTGCGTTATCTCAAGGGAACAACCGAGCTTGGTTTGTGGTATCCATGTGATGACAATTTTGAGCTAATTGGTTATTATGATTCTGATTATGTTGGTTGCAAGCTCGATAGGAAATCGACATCTGGGACTTGTCAATTTCTTGGAAGCAAACTCATTTCGTGGTTTTCTAAGAAGCAAACTTCGTTTGCAACCTCAACTACAGAAGCATAATACATGGCTGCAGGGAGCTGCACCGCGCAAATCTTGTGGTTGATATAGCGAGCTGGCATTCTCACCAAGGCACTATTAGAAGATCGATTCAAAATTCTATGTGGGAAACTTTTATAAATTTAAATGAGTATAATACTTAAGTACATAATGCAGATCGTTTTTATATTAATATTAACCATATGTTACAATACTTGCTCATTTAACTAGCTGTATTTATATATCTCAGTTGATTGAAATGATTGCATAACTAATGATACAGCTAGTTAAGGTTTTTGCAGTAGAACAACTAGCTGTCATCACTGAATAAAACAAGAACAACGAGCTATTCATTCCATGAAATGCAAAATAATGGCCTAGAATAACAAGTGCAACAAAAATCGTTCTGCAGATCGATCCTATGGTTAAATCATTTTCTAATTATATGTTATTACTAATAGGTTGTTTTACAGGTTATATTCATGTCACAATGAAACACAGTTCAATCAACAGATCGATCTAAAGATTGTATATCACGTGCATCTAGCTATTATAGTTCACTTATATATTTCAAACCATCTGTTTTTAGCAGGTGGTTAAGCAAAGATTGGTACAACCATGCCAAGATAATGATGAACGATCTACTGGGCATGGATTAAGGGGGAATCGAATTGGAGATATAAATGCTATTTATTTCTCTAACTCTTTCTCTATTTATGTCAAATTATTATTCATTAATATTATCATTTATTGAAATATATACTTACTTAAATAATTTTAAAAAGTCACTTTTGTCAGAAAAAGTGAGGTGATAGGACTAACATTAAATGTCTGCACACCTCGTTACTAGCATCGGTGATGTGATGTGACGTTCTGGGAGAGAGAGGCGATGGCGTGTAGAGACAAAGAATAGTTTGGGTGGCAAATGATTAATTTCATGGAGTAATCTTTACCGTTAAATGATTTTACTTTTTGTGCTTTAATCTCATCCATCCATTATTTGCCTATATATATAAATTAGTTTGACTGTCGTCTTGCTCACGTTTTCAAAACCCCTTCAAATTCTAGAAACCTCCATTTCTCTTCTTCAAAGCTTTATGCAATTCTTGATTTTTGAACCATACTTTATTAAATCACTCTCTCCAAACTCATACACAACATTATGTCCTGCATCTTCGTCTTTATCTTCTACGAATCCTTTTACTGAGATGCTCTATCAAATCAAGGTCAAGCTCTTGCCTGAGCCTCGAACAGTCTACAACCATCATAGGTTTCGTACTCTTGATATGCTGCTTGACAAAATCAAAGCTTGCAAAGGTTTACACATTTTTTTGTTTTAGAAACATGTTCTACGGTTTAATGCTTTAAAGTTTTCTCGATGCATACAAATATTAGTTAATAGCATGCTTGAACTCTATGAACTAATAAAATGTCTGTAATCATGTCTAATAGGATTTCATGCTGTGATTAAGTATTATTTTGTCTAACATCACCACTTGGTTTATATGTATCTAAACTGGGTAAATATTTATTCGTGATAATTTATGCTTCATTAGTGCGTTAATTACCTTAATCCAGATTAATTATGTGATAAAACTGCTTATGAATGCTAATTACTGCATTTCAATGTATGCGAATGATTTCATAATTTGTGAACCATTTGTTGACCAACAGATCGTCTACAACGATCTGTTAGTTTACATATGCACACATAATCAACACTTAACAATATCTTGTGTTATGTGTAGAATTTCACTAGATTATAACAGCTTCCCAAACTTCCATCTTGTATGATAGGTTCCCCCATTTTTTTGCTCCTGGTTGGAAGTGGCAAATACTCGGTCCAAATTCCAGTCCACAAAAACAAGGAAGACAATCTACGCATCACAGTGATTGAAATGATACGTCAAGTATACGGACTGGAAGACGAAGGACTTATTGTGCTTGATGATGTTACCAACGACCAAATGCAGGATGCATTGAATAGGATCATTGCCAAACCTTTCACATGGACGAACAAAGCATTCAACAGAGGGTTGATGCTACCTCTATACCGCCTGTTGTTGGATTTTGTCCAGAAAATGTTTCTTGGACATGGAGGCACTTATGACTCAATCACACCAGTCAAGATGAAGGTAATCACAAACAGTGCTGCTCAACCTCGATGTCAGTTGGGCCAGATTGCTGCTCAAGTTGATTGTTGATGAAGTCCATCAGATCGACATGCGACACAATTCTGATGGCGTGTGCACCAAGTTTAGCATTAGACAACCTCTTCGTCTCACCACAAAGCTCAGTACTATCATTGGTAGTTTTTTCAACAAGGATAAGTGGCACAAAGGTATAACCTTTGATGCAGAGTGGATTCTACCAAAGAACTGACACCAGATTGAGATGGCTATAGAGAAAACATCTCAAATCTTTGTGAAAGTTACCGATGAGACAATAAAAAACGAACTGCTATTAATTTGAAAATCAAACCCCAAGTGGGTGATACCAAAGAAGAAGCTAACAGTAGGAGAAGCAGTTGCTGCTCTAGCAGGAGAAGAGCGAGCTGTTAAGAGGAAAACCAGCTAGTGATCCCAAACCAGTTGCTGCTGTGGAGAAAACAAAGAAAGTTGTGTTTAGCCTCTTTTTGGCCGTCTAAACTCGTAGAAATGATGAGAGAATGAAGAAAGAAACTAAGAGAGCATGTCAGCAGCCAACGGACACATAGGGACCGCTGACTAGGCCTCTCACTGACTCATGAGCGAGGCGCAGGCGAGGAGATGAAGGCCAGGGTTAGCGACCGCTAGCCACTCAATGACTGCTGACCCCGGCTGACTCGGTCAGTTCGGCTAAAAGGCCCAGCTCAACGGCCGCGCGCTGAATATGGATCCAACCAAGTTAGCGGTCTCTGACTTCCCTTTTTTCCTCTATAAAAAGGCGACGCGTTTTCTCATTCTACGACGTACTTTTTCCGATTCGAGAGATCTTTTTCCCGATTATCTGTACTTATATTCTGAGTACTTTTCGAATTATTATTCTAGGGTCGAGACTTATGATTTTTAGTTATTCGTTTTAGCTTTAGTATTCAATTTCGAAGGGTATTTGCAACATTCTAGTTCTTTGTTTTTCCGTTTATCTTTGTGGATTCAAGTTCGTTCCAGTTTATGATTCAAGTTTACTTCCGTTTAATATTCCCGGTTCGTTTTTACTATTGAGTTCCTTTATTTGTTTGTGTTCTTGTGTTTCTATTTCGTTTATCTATTCTACGTTCTCTTCGATTTCAAGTTCCAAAGTATTTTCTACATTCTTTTTAATTTTGAATTCCAACTTTCTATTATCCTTTTCAATTCGCAACTCGCTTTCTTTAATCCGCAACTCATTTCTTCGCTTACTTTTATTAGTTTAGGATTTACATTCTTTCGCAATTTATTTTCTCCGCCTAGTTATAAAACCTTCAATCAATCTTCTACTTGTTTTCGTATTGAACAAGGAATTAAATAGCCCTGCTAAGTCTTTCTTGAGAATATGACTTGGGTTGGCTTACCATTGCTAGAAGAACTTGTTAGATTGCGAGCGACTCGAAACAATTTAAGTCGAATAAATTTTGGCGCCGTTGTCGGGAAGGCTTTAGGCGATTTAATTCATTGTTTCTTTTTCTTTTATTTTTATTTATTATGTTTACTTCCTTCTTCTATATTTTGGTACGCGTAACGTGTTTGTTGAGTGTTGTGTATGCAAGGTTGTCGTAGTGCTAAAAAGCCTTTGACACCCTTAATTGACACCCAAAAGCAAGATAGTTCTTGAGGAAATGAAAACTATAGCTTGTCCAAATTTAAAAGAAACCCAACCACCACCAGCACCAACCCAAACATTTGTACCAACTGTAGTGGAGCCTAGTCATAGTGGGAGGGGTTGTTAGTCAACCCGACCGATTCATTGGAGTGAGGACCCATGGAATTTTGACAAAGCCTAGATGAATCGGACCCATGGAATTTTGACAAAGCGGTCCATGACAAGGATTGTCACCTCTGGCAAGAGGTGATGGAGTATGAACTACAATCCTTGGTAGACAAGAAAGTATACGAGCTAGTTGATCTACCCGAAGGCTGCAAGGCCAGTGGGAGTAAATGGATCTTCAAGCGGAGATAAGGAACCGATGGTAAAGTCATTGTTTTCAAGGATAGACTAGTAGCTAAGGGCTATACTTAAAAGGAAGGTATCGATTACGATGAGACCTTCTCACCAGTAGCCATGCTCAAGTATATTCATATACTCTTGTCAGTTACAACATATATGGATTGGGAAGTATGACATATGGATGTCTAGACAGCTTTCCTAAACGAAAGTCTTGAAGAAAATATCATATGCAGCTACCTGAGGGCTATGCAGTTCAAGGAAAGAAACACATGGTGTGGAAGCTTAAGAAGTCCATCTATGGGCTTAAGCAAGTTTCGCGGTCATGAAACCTTTGTTTCGATCAGGTTATCAAGTCCTAAGGATTTGATCAGTGCCCTGACGAAAGATGCGTGTACAAGAAGTGTAAGGGCAAGACGGTTGTTTTCTTGATGCTATATGTAGATGACATTCTCTTGATCGAAAGTGTCAAGAAGATGTTGTTGGACATTAGAGCATACCTATCCAATCAATTCGATATGATGGATATGGGAGAATCAGGATACATTCTAGGGATCAGGGTCATTCGTGACCGAAGAAAGAGAATGTTGTGCATATCTCAAGAATCTAATATCGAGACTATACTTAGATGCTTTAGCATGCAGGATTCCAAGAAGAGTTTCTTACTTTTCAGACATGAATCGTGCTTTCTCAAGACATGTGTTCTAAGACACATGTAGAGAAAGAGGAGATGAGACAGATACCTTATGCCTTTGCAGTAGGTAGGCTCATGTATGCTATGATGTGTACTAGGCCGGATATCTGCTTTGTCGTAGGCATGGAGCAAGATATCAGTCTAACACAAGAAAGGATTAATGGATGGCAGTAAAGAACGTACATACTCAAGTACCTTAAACGGACTAGGGAGTGTTGTTTGGTTTACTAGTCAGACAACCTTTATCCTTTGAGTTAAACAGATTCTGATTTACAGACAAACCGAGATTCAAGGAAATTGACCTCCAATTATGTGTTTACTTTAAGAGGCGGAGCCATCACATGGAGGAGTTTGAAGCATAAATGCATCGCGGACTCCACCATGAAAACCGAATATGTGATCGTGACAGAGGCCTCAAAGAAAGTGGTTTGGCTTAGGAGCTTCTTGATGGATCTAGATATGATTCCAAGTGTGCCTTCAAGTATCACGGTTCAATGTGATAACTCAGGTGGAATGGCAAACTCAAGGGAACCACCGATCCACAAGGCAAGCAAACACATTGTGAGGAAGTACCATATCATTTCAGATATAGTAAGAAGGGGCGAAGTAGTATTGTACAAGGTAGCGTCGGATTACAACCTAACTAATCCTTTAAAGAGTCTGAACGGTAAAATATTGGAAAAGCACTTAGAGGGATTTGGGGTGAGCATGAATATATTGTATACTCTAAAGCATGTTTGAGTATAAGTGGGAGATTGTTAAGATTTGTATACCTCAAAGCATTCTTTATGCTTGGACGATGTATCAAACCTGTTTTCAATTGTACTTTAATGAGAATAAACGTTTCTATCATTGGTTTATTATTTATTATTGTTATATATTGAATTGCAAATAAGTCCAATTATTACAATTGTAGACTGTGTGGCGAATCGTTGATCACGGAAGGTCACAAAGTTGGCTAATTTGTAATATAAAGTCACACTGAACAAACTTGGAAAATCTAGTCGTTAAAGGCTACGATATCATTTCGATGCGAGAGCTGGCCTTAGCCCGTAGAATGATGTCGGTATGTATAAACGGTTACACATGTTTTGCGTATACATATTGAGAGGTTTCACAGTGAGATTAGTTCTAACGTGTTGATACTTAGAACGAGGTCGCGGAAATTAATTCATTTCTTAATCTATGACGATGACATTAGAATAGGCGGTTGATTATACACTGCTTTGATTCATCTACGCTTGCGAGTTTTTTGTAACTCTAAATAGTGATGTCTTGGGTAGTAGTGATTGACTTAGCAAGAAGTGCTCGATTGTCAATCGTACAGAATCGCGTCTCGGTGATACGAGTTGATAAATCCACGGGATGCGTTCAGAAAGGTTTATTAGATAAGAAACCTGTCCGGTTGAGAATTTATTCCATATGTAATATTAAAGGTGTGAACCGGATCACTCACGAATAAATATATTAACTAATTGTGAGGTGTCAGCAAACTCAATTAATTAATGGATTTAGAAAATCTTAAACGCGAGAAATAATTAATGACAAAAGGATTACATCCGTAATTCGAATGAATCAAGATGAGTTCAATATTTATCCTATAGTGGAGTCCATAAATATTTATAATAGAACTACTCTTTATTGCATTTACTTGGAGTAATTAATTAGAGGACAATTTAATTTAAATTAATTAATTTAAGTCTAAAGGTGGGCCAACCAATTACTTAAATTCAATTGGGCCCAAAAGGAGACTTGAAAATTAATTTAATCTAATTATGGATTTGTCCAAGCACATATTAATTTTAAATATAATTCAAATTTGAATTTGAGTTATAGTTGTAACTGTAAGAGATAAAAAATGGATTATAGTTTCTATTATTTTGGATCTAATTCATTCTCCTTAGAAGCCTTATCCTAGTCCACTATGTCTATAAAACAGAATAAGAAGGAGCCACTTTCTCTCTCCTACCTTGAGAAACCGGTGCCCCATAGAGAGGATTTTACTCTCTCTATTTTCGAAAATTAAGAGTATTCTACGCTCTAATTTTCGATCTTCTTTTTCTCTAAATTACTAGATAGATTCGCCAACACGATATTCTAATATGTAGACCGAGATTAGGATAGAAGTTCCTATGGTTGGATTTGGTGGAGATTCAAGAAGGAGATTCGTACGGTGTTGATTGCGGATCGTTTCTAGCGATTAAAATCGCTTCTCCACAAGTGAAGGACTTGGGTAGGAGAAGGTATAATTTATATAATTCCGCATTATAGTCTCCTATGTGATTTAAGAATTAATTTTTCATATGATTTATTAAACCTATGGATCCTGCGTTTTCGTGAGCCCCTCATTTTTCATGTGATTTATTAATTTTTCATATGATTTATCTCACTGTGAAACCTCTCAATATGTATACGCAAAGCATTTGTATCAGCTTATACATAACGATATCATTTTGCGGGCTAAGGTCAGCTCTCGCATCAAATGATATCGGAACCTTTACTGACTAAACTGTCCAAGTCTGTCTAGACTGTGACTTTATACTACAAAGGATCCGACTGTGTTACCTTCTATGATTATCGATCCACCACACATTCTACTATTGCAATAAATAGGCTTGTTAGCAATTTAATATATAATAATAATAATAAATAACAAACTAATGATAGAAATATTTATTATAATTAAAATGAAACTGAAAACATGTCTGATACATTGTATTAGGCGTGAATGGGAAATAAGGTTTAAATTCTCGGGAAAAATAACTAAAAAACGAGGAAAACGCGAGACTTCAGTTATCGCCTGTTGGGATCGCCGAAGTCACGCCCAATTGTTCCCCACTTCGGCGATTGTCGAATGGGTCAGCAATCTTGTTGTTCCTCCACGGCGAGGCCGGTGCAATCGCCATTCTTCTGTGCTTGATTTCAGCGACGAAGGCCTGGGTTGTCGAACATTCTGCTCTTTGGCTTAAGCGATGTATATCGAGTTCCGCGCACTTGTGTCTCGATCATTGGTTCATTTCTTTGACCAGCACGCATCTTTGCACGTTGGTTACACCACTAGGCTTCCAATCCACTCATTTCTACACCAATACCTATAAAAAACTATAGAACATGAAAAAAAATGTAAAACGAATACAAAATACTAAAGCAAATGAAATACGACATGAAATACTCCAAAATACGATACGAGATGATATCGATCATATCAATAAAACCATATAAAATGAGTGTTTATCAAATATATCTTGTTATTTCGTAATGTATAAAGTAAAAAAATACCAAAGATTTGGTTTTCATCATACTACAATTCACCATAGAAATGTACCAACTTCTACCTACTAAACCATCCTTCATATGTCATCTACCGACACAATATTGTCATCTATAGATTAATCAAACCACTTTACATCATGCAAAAGAAGAGAATTAGAAAAAATAAGAAGAATGAGAAACAAGGAAAGAAAATCAGAGGAAAAAGGATAACAACATCAACCATTTAATAATCTTTTCATTTCGATTTTTCAAGTAAGTTCATCTAAGTTGAATATTAAGAACATTTGTTTATCATACATTTCATTTTTAGTTCATAAATAGCATGAGATTGTCTATAGTTTTAACTCTTTGTTTAGAATGAAAGAACAACAAACAATTGCATGAATCTATAATCTAGAAATTATAATTACTAATAACTACTTCACATTGTGTTTCTCCTCCAAAACTCAACATTCAATTACAGCGGTAAATACATAATGGATTAATCTTTCACTTAACTTGGTTAGTACATAATGAATCATCAACCTCTCAATTATATAAAACCTCTCAAAAAAAATATAAACTAGACCAACAATATAAAAAAATATAAATTAAAAGAAACGAATTAAGAAGTTATCTATTGTACGGTGTCACTCTGACCACTTGAGATACTACTGCACATCAGAGCAATTCAACGGAAGCTTTCTCAACAAGCCATCAGTGTTAAGGTAACAAGATATCCACGAGGCATGTTGTGTTTGTTGGAGTTGACAAGAGACAGGGAAATGGTTGTTGCACGCTTCTAACAACCAGCCGATGACACATGGTGTTGTGTTTCAATAGAGGATCCATTGAAGGAGTTCAACCCGCCTCTCCTATTGCTGCTGTCGCACAGTGATTGTTAGATCAATGAGAGAAACAAGACAATCGCTAAAAGTGGTGCGTCATTATAGCGACACTGGGCTTTTGCCTTAAATCCATTTCTTGTCAAATTGGAGGGGAGATAAGCGAGTTCCCAGAGAATTGGCCGGAATTTAAAACATTCACTGGATAAATTAAAGAAGAAGAAGAAGAAAAGGGAGTTGAGTTTAGATAGTTGGGAGAATAAGGAGATATTTTGCGCTATTTCACTTGCTTTATGCTATTATCCTTTCGCTAACATGTTTCTTCTTTAAAACACATACCTTCAACTATAGGAAACAAAAAACTGTTTGATACGAGTTTCATAAAAGATACTTAGATCTGCAATGTCCATAGCCGCATATTCAAAGTCTTTGTCCCCTTTTTAAGAGTTAAACAAGTAAAAGTCTTTCAACAAACCGCAAAACACGCAGAACTTCAAAACAAAATATACATATGACATTTTAAAAAATGATCAAACGATATTCTAGAATCTCGAAGAATCCTCATCCTCTTTGATTTTTCTATTAAATTTAGGTAAGCCTGCTCTACTTTTGTGCTAAATTTCCTTTGTTCCCTTTCACTTTTTCGCTTTATCCTCGTCTTGCGAGTCCAGTTTTTCTCTATCCAGGGTCTTTGTCATCAGCTTCTAATCAGATGTTGCTTCTTTTATTGTTGCATGTCCTTTTTGTTGGTCCCGAAAGAGCTAGATTGGTGTATGGGGGGGGGGGGAATACACCAATTCAAAACTTTTTAGGTTTTCTTGTTTAATACTTAAGTATAAGGCTTTAGCACTCTTAATAACTTAAGATAGCTTGAAGTAGTAAGATAAATCTTCTTATCAGGAAGATTAAGTCTCACTCAAATAATACCTTATATGTGAATAACAATAATCAAGAGACACAAACACAGATTTAAACTTGATTAAAGTTGTGTGCGGAATTTGGTGGTTAATGCTCTTTTTAAGATGAAAACGTTTGCTTTCTTTAAGTAATTAACAACCCAGATTTATATGTATGAGTATGAAGAAGATGATGGAGAAGTAAAACAGAAAGTAAAGAACACAAGAGTTAACGTGGTTCGGGATAAACTTCCCTACATCCACGACTCGATCAAAACTAGATCGAAATCAACTCAAGTCTCCTTTCTTTTTACTCGTTGAGTACGAGCCACAAGCTTTTATCAAAACTAGATAAATACTTGTGATTACACTTCTTCTTCCTAAGATTGAAAACTACAATCTAGGAATATAACTGGATCAAAACTAGATCCTAACTTTGGGTTTTGAAACAAATAAATTTCCAGAAAATAATAACTTCAAGAACTGTAAACACTCAAGAGAATTCTTGATTTTGAAGGAGTGCTTTGAACGTTGAAAGCTTGAAATAATTTGAGTAGAGTAATGGCAGTTTTTCGCTTGAATTCTCGTACCCGTTTCTGGAAGAGAAGGTGGTATTTATAGCCTCTTTGAAGAAACTATCCGTTGGAGAAGAAGAAGTCCTTCTTCATTGCATTAATGACTGCATTAAATGCATGGCAGTGTTGTTGAAACACGCGCTGTCAAAATGAGAGTGGTTACCACCTTTCATGAGATTTCCCAATGTATTGCCATACTAGGAATGATTCACTGTACTGAGATTTTGATATTCTTGTACTTCATTCCTTAAAGCATGCTGTTGATGTGACAATACAAGGAGTGGTTGACTTGTGACAAATTTAGGTATGTCGGCAGTCCACCGTAGTTACCGTGAGGAGCAGCTTGATTTTAATGTCATAGCAGCTCGCTGACTTTTGTGTTGAAGCTTCATCTCATTCTTCTTTAACTTGAAGCAACCAGATCGTTTATAGAATCAAACGATCTGCCATATAAATGTTGAGATGATAAGGTCGTTTATGGAAATAAACGATCTGTTGATTGATATACTAGTTGGTTGTACTTCTTTTGAGCGCGCTGCTTCATCCTCTTGTAATGTCTTAAGAACGATCTTGGTGTGAAATAAAGCAGCGGGTGATGAGCAGCGGGCTTCAACTCCTTTTTGGAACGAGCTGCTAGTCTTTAGATCGAGCTCCTATCAAGTAGATTATTCTAAAAAATCAGATCGTTATAGGAGTTTTGAAACTTCAAAACATCTTTTACATTTGTGATCTGATAAAACATAATCTAGAAATGAAACCAAGGCAAGTGAGTTGGAATGACAGCTCGCTGCAATCACGAGAAGCAGATCGTTAATTGGTTGGAAAACGATCTGCTCTCTTGTTAACGAGCTGTCTTACAAGAGGGAATAAACACTTGCAATAATAACCATCATTGTGTCCAGGATATCTATTACAAGAATAAGACAGATCGTTATTTACCTTTAACAAAACGATCTGCTTCTTTTACACTTAAGATAATCCTTAATAGATGACAATGATTATTTGGTTTCAACATTAAACATGTAGTTTCGAGGAACATCATCAAAACTGTTAGGTATTTTAAGTCTGATGTTATTTGGGATGTTGACCTAACAT
>JAPKLX010002540.1:0-12774 GCA_026898415.1 Leonotis leonurus | reverse complement strand
TGGTCCTTATTTATGTTATGAAAGGAATATTTATTTCTTTCTCTTGTAATTATTCCTTTCATTGGTCATGTTCCCGGCTTTACTAGAATTAGTAGAAAGCGGGCGTGACATAGGGAGTATAGCAGTAGTGATGGTTTTTCTTGCATTAACTCAAGTCCATGCTTTTATACTTTCTATTCTTGCAGCACAATAGCTCAAAATGTAGACTTTCTGTACATTGTACAACTCACTGTGCGATATATATAATATGTAGACTCACTGTTTTCTTCCTTTCAATGGTAAGCTTATATTATGTTTCTACACCTAATTTCATACATATATACGTGTGTTGTGCTTCTTCTTTTAAAAGAAGTTGTATTCTAAGTTTATACACATGTTCACAACATTCCAATACACAATGATAATCTCTTGCTAAGGTAAAATTAGAATTCTAATTATCCATTATCTATTCTTTCCATAACTTTAATCTAATAATCATTCCCAACTAAGAAGGCAAAGATTAGCTAATTTAATCGCATCACATAATTCATAAAAATACTAACCATGACATAATTATCCCAATAAAGCATTTGACGTATTTCTATTCCCCAATTACTAATGACTAAAAAAAATATAGATTACTATTAATGAATTATTAATATACTAATCTCGTAAATATACCACTTCAATAGTAATAATTTAATCAATTGATTATACGAATCTAAACTATTAACCTCTTTAATAAATCATTTCTTTATAACGCTAAACATATATCCTCTATAATACATAATCACACTACTAATTTGTTTATGTCTCTTCTAAATAATTTAATTATCTTATAAAACTCCAACTATCGATCTTGCACTGAACTATTTGTTTAGTTCGTCTTTTTAATGATCTCATCATCGAACGAGCTTGCATAATTGTCACGCCCCATTCTCCGCCCTTGTGGCGAAGTCCGGATACGCGACTATAAAACAATTAATTAAATAAAGGATAAAAGGAAAACTGTGGACTTAACCGGACGAAAGGATATTTTATAACTGAGTCTTAGTTCATAACAAGAGTTTAACTCTGAATTGACACATTCGTCAAACAAAACAAACGGAGCCTCTTGCAGCGGAATAAGGATCGACTGAAGTCTACGTGTATGAAGACACGTAGACACCCAAGACTTTTATATAAAGACCGACAAGTCCATCATAGCATCTCCCGTCATCACGTCTCAACCTGCACATTTATAAATACATGCAGGGCTGAGTACAAACGTACTCAGTAGACACATGCCAAAACCACATACATACAATATAATTGTCAATGCCGTAAAAGTGAGACATAGGGATTTTGTCTTTAAAAGCACCTACGTTCAATAAATTCATTTGTGAAAGATCCTACTATTCGACATCGATGTCTAATTTTCTTTAGTATACTGGCCATATCTGTAGTTTGATTGTACTGATATTTTATGGTACCGAGAAGGTGGCCACCTTCTACGGACACCGAACCGGTCGACAACTTCGACGACTCACGGTCCACTGAACCGGCCAACCCGATAGATGACTCCCGGTTTACTGTAACCGGCCAACCCGATAGATGACTCACGGTTATATGTGCACAATTAGTTCGATTACAATTCTTCGGATCCTTAAACAAGGAATCCAGGATCCTTACACCAGGTACCCTTAATCAGATAGGCATTTATACAAAACATAAATCATTTCGGCAAGACAACACTTTGAAACATAATTTTCTCAATTTGAGATCATTTTGAAAGCAACATAAATAGTATACAGGCACACATAATTTTATTTGTAATAGAAAGCCTACCTGGCTCGCTTCCTCTTCTTGATCTCGGACTCTTACTCCCGTATTTAACCTTTAATTGAATTACGGAGTAAGATACTCGAATTGAGTATATATACTATTTCTACTTTGAAAGGAAATATTATCCTTATTATTTGATAATTATTCTCGAGTCTTTTAACTTGACTATCGTTCGAGTTTAGGAGTTATATTTCTAGCGGTGCCGTTTGGTGATTTCTAAATCGAGTTATGGTTGAGAACTTTACTACACCCAAGTAATTATTTATTGGGTAAGAGTAAATAAAATAATTTCTAACTTAATATCTTGGTCCTTGAATCAAGATAAATAATTTCAAATAGACTAGGTAAATCTAAATCATCATACTCTAAACATGATTTATAATTTAATCATCTCTTATGATTAAATTCTAATTAATAAATTAAATTATAATTAGTAAATTAAATTCTCTAAATTTAATTATTGAATTTCTCATTCTTGAGCTTAGTCCAAAAAGATTAAGTCTTGACTCATTAGCTTAATTAGTTGATCCAAGTGATTAAATAGATCTTAGCCCATTTAAATCTATTAAGTGAGCCCACTAGTTAATCAAATTAGCTCATGTATCCATTAACTAGGCCCATGCAGATTAATTAACTAAGCCCATTATATTGACCCATCAGATTTGATTTAATTAGCCCATTTAATTTAACAGCCCAAATATTCTATTTAAATTAAGGCCACAAGAACTAAATTTCTCGGCCCATACTTGTTTAATTACTCGGCCCAATTACTATTCTAACGCAAGCCCACTCAATATCTTAGTAGTTCATCTCCTGGGTCCAATTATCTTGGCCCAATTGTTTTCACTTCTGGAGCCCAACCAATTAAATGGTTGGCCCGAAAACTCGGCCCGTGACCCGGCCCAGATTCTAGATCCTTCTTACTTAACTTTAGTCTTAACCCTAACTAATTCACTCCAGCCGCTACACTCTTCTCTCTCCCTCCTCTCCATTGATGCTCTCTATACAGAGACACAATCCCTTGTTTTCATCTCCTTCACCATCGGTCTCCCTCTTCTCTCCCTCTGTTTCTCTCTTGCAGCACTTCAGTCACTCTCTTCTTTCTTCTCCATCACGCCGCCTTGTAGCTCGAAAGCACGTCGCTGCTTCATCTTTCTCTCGACGCACGGACCTCCCTTCCTCTGCTTTATCTTTCGGCGAAGACTGGAATTGGGTCGGACCTTGCCGCCGCTGTATCCCAGCCCTCAGGTAATTTTCCTTCCTTTCTCCCAATCCTTCCTCTTCCTTTAGATAATCTATCTAAATTCTATTTCTAGGTTTGTGGGTTCTAGATTTCAGTTTAAATCTTTATTATTTCTTCAAAAATTTCTCTAAAAATCCTTGGTCTCTATCTGATTGAATTGCAATAGCGGCTTCCTTTTATCGACCGAATGGCGGAAGATTGCTGCCGCGGATTCTTGCAGCCGTCGACACTATGAGGTAGGAAGTTCTATCTTTTCTCTATCTTTAAATTTTTGAATTTATATTGCCTTGATGTTTCAATTTTAGATTCTCTACTACCTACACGCACTCACACACCCGAGTCCTCTTCTCTTCGTTCAGTAGTTCGGAACGGTCCACCGGGGTCCTCGCCGCCGCTTCCACCTCGCCCTCAGGTATTTCTCGGGTGTGGCTCCACCTGAAACCCCCACCGGCTAGCCAGCGCTATTATACTTTCTAAACTTTCTCATTCTGGAATGTTCTAAATCTGACTACATATATATATGTGTTCTGCAGATTGGTTTCGGGGCTGTCCGGGGGCGATGTGGAACAGGTTCGGGGCTTTTCGGGATCGGTTCGGTGCTGTCCGGAGTTATCCGGATTGATTTGGAGCCATTCGGGGTCCGTCCAGAGTCGTGCGGGGCTGTCCGAACCTTGCTCAAGGCTGTTCGGAGTCGTTCGGAGCTGTCCGGGTTGGTTCGGGACCGTACGAAGTGATTCGGGACTAGTTCAGAGCCTGTCGGGGCCTGCTCGAGGCCCCTCGAGGTGGTTCGGAGGGAGTTCACAGCTGTTGTTGCCCGTTGGGACAACAACTGTGCACTACATTGTTACTATCCATTAGATAAGTTTTCTTGCTCTTCTATTGTTGGGTTGGTATGTGTTCTCCTAGTCAGTGTTGCCATCTAGGTTATAAGATAGTCTAAGTTTCATCTTGACATTGAACTTGGCCTCCCAGTATGTCTTTCTTACGTTACAGCCATGCTTATCTAAGTTCAAAGTTACAGTCCTTACGCTTCAAAAAGTTTAAGCTTTTAAATTCTTGATCGAGTTCAGTTTTGTATGTTCTAGTAATTAGAGGATGAAATGGAGCTATGCAGTTTATATAAAGAACATTTATTTCTAACGGTTAGGAGTGATTTACCTTTACAAATTTCACCACTTCTTCTTCTCTTCTGTTACACCATCTGTGCTCCCTTCCAAGTTTAAATTTTTTGCAGCACTTCGTGTGAGTTAGTATTGGTGTGGTTTAGTATAAGAATTTTACTCCTTATATAGAGGGTTAAATCTCTATTCTCTACTAACCTTCTGCACTTGCTTAATCTATTAGACTTGCAGGTTGCTTAATCTATTAGACTTGCAGGTTGCTTAATCTATTAGACTTGCAGGTTGCTTAATCTATCAGACTTGCAGGTTGCTTGATTGAAGCTTATGCACTGATGTGGGTTCAGTAATAAAGAGAGTAGACTGTGCAGTAGCCTTATTTTCCTTCAAGATTTGTTGCAGACTTCTTTCTAAATCAAATCTGTAATTTGTCATATTTTGTTTGCTAATATACAGCTATTTTCATACATATATACACTTACACGTAAGATGTATGTTTTGGAGGGTGAGTTTTACTGTTTCAATAAAATCTAAATTTCTTGATAAACCATTCTAATGCATTATCTAGTTATGATCTTTTTTTTTTTTAAATCAAATCTAATTGCTATTGAACAAATACTTGACCATTATATAACTTATTATCAATGCTATGCTCCCATTTATTAGCATTGGTCACAAATAATTGTATTTATTATTCTACAATTACTATCTTAGAGTCATATAAATCATGGTAATAATTTACTATATTTTATAGTGAATGCTAATCCTAATAAATGATAACACTAAACATCATTAATCACACTTATTCATTGTTTCCTTAAATGACATAGATCTCAGTAAATCATTGTTACTACTAATGATTCTATTACATACACGTTCTCGAGGCCTTGGTCCTGTAACTCGAGTACGAGTTAGAAAAATTTGAGAGTTTTGCTAATTTACTTAGGATTAAGAGACGGGATGTTACATTAATGATAATTATAAGTCCTTTGGGAAGAATTAAATGATAAGCTCTCTTAATACTAAATAATTAAGACCTTGGTTTCATCTTAAACCAAAATTCTTCTTCACTTATAGAAACTCTCCTTAATATACTACCACGATTAATATATAATATAATCATCGCGTTCGAATATCATTTATTTTGGAATTTAAAAAGACGAGGTATTACAATAATGTCTATTATTACGCAAAGACTATAATGTACACGAAAACAATTGCTACTAAAATCAATAGTAAATCAACATTTTAATATAAATAACGAAATTTTATTACCGCGATTCCTGATACACGATATATATATTAGGATAAATTTTACGGGTCATTACAAAATCTTAATTAGGGCATTGCATCCTTAAGAGATCATATTTATGAGATTAAGAAGATCTTGAAAGCTTGATTGTATAAATTAGAAGAAAGAATTTCGATTATTTTTTTAGGAAAGAAAATAGAACTTATTAATTCCATATTAGCGATAAAAGAGAGGGGCCGAGATAGAATAAATTCAGACGAAGCATACCCCTCAGAAGAGAAAATTTTTATCTATTAGATAATATAGAAAAATGGAATTAGAAATTTCATTAAGCTAGAAAACAGATAAAATAGAGAATAAAAATTTATTATTGCGATTTCGGCAATAATTAAATAAGTTTTCGGTTAAAATTCAGTTTGAGAATTCGACAGCTGTAGTAATACCTACAATTTATGCCCGATTTTATGATATATATAGAAGAAATTATTATGAAGATTTTACTAGAAAATATCGTTTTAGAAAAAATTTATTCAATTAGATTTATTCGGTATTTTAAAACTTGAATAAGTTATTCAAATGAACTCCAAATTACGAACGGTCTGAACCAGTGAATTCTAGATATCGAGATGAATCATCCAGCATTAATATCTCGAATCGCGAAAAACGAAGAATCGGGACGTTCTAGAAGACTCTAGAGACTTGTAGATGATTATTTAATTATTTAATTAAGAAAATATCTTACTTAATGTATAAGAATACTTATCCTTATCATTTTTCATCATCATCCACCTCCTACACCTCCAAATTTCGTCCATCACCTCTCCTCCCCATAACCAAATTTTCTTCTCCCAATTTATCAATATTTCAAGCTAAATTAGTCCAAAATTTCAAGAAAAAGACCATATTAAGGTAAATAATTATCATCTCTACATCTTTAGCTTGTAAAATTGATGAAAATTTCCTCTTTTCATCCATGGTAATCTTATGTTCCATAGCTTATAGTATATGGCTTTAATTTTCAAATATGTTGTAGTAAATAGATAGAATGGTATGTTTTAAGTGAGACTATGAAATGAATTTCAAAAGAGGATGGATATTTGGATTTGCCCTAAATCTTCTACATGAACCCTAATTTGAATTAGTAGAATTTGTATGAATTTGCTTGATTTGAGCATGGATAAGTATCATTAGACATCAATAAGCATGATTAGAGTAAGAAATTAGAGCAAAAATCCAAACTTCCTAAGTTGTCATAATGACCGAAAATTTCATGATGGTGCTCTATAAGATTTTGATTTTATTTGTTTAATTTGAGATCATATTTGAGTTCAATGGTATGAATAAGGTCTAGAATAATTTATAGAGAATTTTTCAAGCACTAGAAATAGATTTTCAAAAATCTAATGGTTAATGAAGTTTCATAGTTTACATATGTGTTGATGTTAATTTATTTAGATGATGATGTATTAGAGTTATTTAGGTAGTAGTAAGCATAGATAAATCAAGAGATTGAAGATAGAATCATCATTTCATTAAGATTCAAAATTTGCTTGGAGAAGGGGATGATCAAAAGATACATATAGAGGATTTAGTTGTTTGATCTAAGGTGATATTTGAGATAAGGGAAGAATATGATGGCTAATGTAAATTTATTAGATTTAAAGAGCCATGTATGTGAAAGTTAGAAATTGTTAGTTTAGTATGTAAAGAAGGAAGTATTATGATTGTGTAAGTTAAATAAAATTCAATGATAGAAAATGATTTATGAGTATTAGTAAGTGAATAATCAAGCTTGATTGATCTTCATAAGATAATTATGCATAAGTTGGTATTTTAGTATAAATAAAGAGTATGCATAATTATTAAGTATGAGGTTAAGTATGCAAGTAAGTTTATAAATAATCTTAGAATACATAATTATGTGTGTTTATAAGATTGTAAATAAGGAAATAGATTAAGGATGCAATGACCCGAAAGAAAGTAAAATCTTAGTAATCCGAATTGAGACAAGAGATTATATTTACGTAAGCAAGTATAATTGAGAAATAGTGGAGTAATATCTTTCTAATATACTCCAAATTTATATATTTAAGGTGCAAGTGGAGTAGAAAGAAGAGGGACGGAACCAAAGAAAGAAGAAGACGAGCCTTTGACTTATATAGAATAAGTCATTCAGGTGGGCATTTCTTATTCAAGTATGCATGCTATTTATGAAACATGTGATTATGCAATTTATTTGAAAGATGTGACTTGCATGTTTTAAGTATGAAGTGCAATGTATGATGCCTATCTACGAGAGAATTACGATATCGGCCCTATGCTGGACGAGCTGCCAGTAAGGGTTTGTGTACACATATGTGACCGTGAGCCGGTGAGCGGACTGGCCGGTCATAGTGTTGAAGGGGAGGCCTACCTTTCAACACAAGAAGTGCGTAGATATGGTGAATTTGATTGATTTTGTCTGCAGACACAAGTATGATTTGATTATGTTACAGTTTGAGCATGAGAATGTTTTATTTTTAAAAGAAAGCATTTGCAAGTCACAAGAGCATGTTTTAAAAAGTTTTTGGCAACGTGCCCACTGAGTACATATCGTACTCATGCCCTGCATATTCTTTTAAATGTGCAGGTTGAGCAGCGGAGGTGGAGATGGTGTTGAATGCCGGTTTTGGGCTTGTTTTTTCCCATGCTTTGTTCATATATGTATCTAGTTGTTCAAGGATGTTGTTGTTATACACCATAATCATCCACCCTTTATGTTAAGAGAGAATTCAGTACACTTTCGTTTCTAATATGAATGTTGAGTACTGTTATGTTGGTTGGTTTATGGAAATCATGTTGATATGTTTCCCTTGGTGAATCATGGTGTTCAACCTATTTCCCTTTGGTTTGAGTTCTTCTCTTGGTGAATTGAGTTCCGAGTTTATAAATTATCCGTATGTTTGCTTTTGCTAAAAACAGGGCAGCCTCTGAAATCCTTTTTCAGCCCATTCCATTTGTCCGAATTTCTGAATATTTTATACCATTTTAAAGATCTTTTCATTACCTTTCTAACGGTTCTTTCGGATCTAAATTCGGAGTTCGGATGAGAAAGTTATAAGCTTTTGAAGTTTAAGTGTCAAACCTGTCGGAATTTCCTGCGAAAATTTGATATACTTTATCCTGAGTTTAAACCTTGTTTCCAAGAGTACAGTAAGTTAACCGAGTCATGGTCTAATTGCTTAACTAAGAGAGGGTTAAGAAATTGGGCTGTGACAACTGGATAAATGCTATGCATGAAGAACTAAATCAGTTTGTTCGTAGTGATGTTTGGTACCTTGTCCCCAGACCAGGCAACAGAAATGTTATCGGCACAAAGTGGATTTTCAAGAACAAATCTGATGAGAAGGGAACAATTGTACGAAACAAAGCACGATTTGTGGCTCAAGGGTATACTCAAGTTGAAGGGGTGGATTTTGATGACACGTTTGCCCCAGTTGCAAGAATCGAATCCATTCGGTTGTTGCTTGTTGTTGCATGTCATCTCAACATCAGTCTATATCAGATGGATGTGAAGGCAGCATTTCTCAACGGCGAACTTAAGGAGGAAGTCTATGTTGAACAACTAAAAGGGTTTGAGGATCCCCACAAGCCAGATTATGTCTTTCGACTAAAGAAGGCCTTGTATGGACTAAAATAAGCACCACGTGCTTGGTATGGACATCTCACAAACTTCCTTCTCAAATACGAGTTTGTGAGAGGCAGTGCTGACAGAACCTTGTTTATCAAAAGGGAAGATCAACACATCCTTATTACTCAAATCTATGTTGATGATATGATTGTCGGTTCTACATCACGTAACATGCTCAATGATTTTTCAGGTGCAATGTAATACCCCGTCTTTTAAGTCCCAAAATTTATGATATTCGAACGCGATTATTATTTATATATGGATCGTTGTAGTTAATTAATGAAAGTTTGACCTAGTTGAAGAGAAGTTGGTTTAAAATAAATAAGTAATCATAGGTTTCTTGATTTTTATATTAAGAAGGGTTAATATTAAGGAGATGTGTTACACTTTGGATTAATTATATAAGTTCAAGTATAAGTATATGTTACGCAATTAGAGAACTATATTAATGAGATGTATAGGGGCATACAATATAAATGGTGTAGTTAAAATATTATATATGTGTAATAAGTATACTACACGATTATATATATATAAATGTTGTGTGAATTGTCACCTACAATAAGAGAAATACACGCCTAATATATATAAAACAAGGTAATATATATGCTGATTATAAAATGCCAAAAGAAAGGATTACAGTATGTATATATTAGGAGGTATAGCTAAATGGTACAGTATGTATATTAGTAAAATAAGTAAAGAAAAGAAAAGAATGGACTAAGGTGGTGCTGCTCGAACAAAGAGAAGGTAAAAGCTGTCCTTTTTCCTGCACCATTCCAGGCTGCCAACTGTAGCAAAAGACAAAGAAGTTGTCTTAAGACATAAAGCCATCACCCTACAAGGCTAGAAAAGTAGGGAAGAGAAGATGTAAGTAGTTTATAAATGCATATACAAGACAAATAATGTATTATAAGAAAAAGAGAGTGGTCTAGGAGTATGGCTTGATAGGTGAACTTTGACAGGTTGGACAAAGACGTGTTGGTGTACACTCTTCTACTCTTTAAAACCCTACACATTAAATAATGAGTAGCTATGCAACAAAAGTCAGATTTGCAGTACTAGATGTATAGTAATAGATTTTCAGTAGTAGATGTAGTAGGCTTATGTAGACTGAAAATAGAGATATATATATATGATGAGAGCTGCAAGATGTATATAGGAGGAAGAAAAGATAATTCTCTCAAGTAAAGTACATACGTGCATACATTAGTAAGTAAGGAAAGATGAGGAAATGAAACGCCTAATGAAAACCAAACAATTATATATAGGTTTGGGCAGTACAGTAGATCATATAAAGCAAATAAAAGTCTAAGATAAATTACATAAAGCTGTAGCAGCATGTTTAAAAGGAGAAGGAAAGAAAGAAAAGCTATCTATAAGTATAAGTGATAATCATTTTATATAGCCACGTGGTATGGAAAACCAAAGAAGAGAACAAAGTAGCCTTGCTACTGCAGAGATAAAGCAGAAATCTTGGGCAGTGTGCTCGGTTGAGTGAGGGATAGAAGTCTTCCATCATACCTTCCTTCCATGCCCTACAAGTAATAGTATTAGGGCTACTAGAACTAGCTACACTAAGACTTAAGTCTTAAGCTAACAAATACCACTACAACCACATCTATATAAAGGAGTAAGGGCTGCCCTCTTAAACGTTTATCACCCCTCAACCGATTCCATAATAGAGCACATAAGCCACAGTTTCATTCAACAAGGAGAGGAGTAGTTGAAGTACTTGAGGTAAAGAGTTAAAGCTTTGAGCATTCAATACTTATGTTTTTGTTTCTTAAAACTTTAGTTCATAACTCCCTCCTCAATTTCATTATATGCTTTTAAGGAAATAAAATAGGAAAATGCACTAAGAAAGAACACTAGAGCCTCAACTTTGAACTTAGAACTTATATTCAAATCTGAAACTTTACTGTGTGTATGTTCTACCTTGCCATTTACCAAGTTCTGACTTTAAGTTTCAGATTCACCACATAGACAAAAAGGTTCTGGCACTCCTAATTCAAAGTTTCACACCAGTATATTAGGAGAATATTACAGAAAGTCTATGATAAAACAAGCTACTCTTCAAATTAGAAAAACAGAGTTGACATCCAACAAAGCATGAACACATTCCAGATTATAGTTTTTAAAAGTGCTATGTCAAACTCTCACTAAAATCCAATTCACATAACAACCAAAGAAACAAAGCCTACCAAATATTGAAAATATAAGGTTGCAGAACTCTAATACCCTACCTCAGATTTTCACCTCAGAAACACTGAAGAAAACTTAACAAGAAAGAATATTATGGGCATAACCTTGGACTGAGAAGCTGTATTAAGTCAGGAATATTACTATGCTTGCTTCTATCTTACCATTTACGAACTACTGACTCTAATAAACATACTTCCAGATTTCACAACATAGATTAGAAGTCCTAGTACTCTTACATCCAGAACTTCACCTCAAGAGAAAAAAAAAATCACATGAATTTTATTCATAAAATCAAGCTATCTCTTTAGTCAGCTTAGAAAACAGAATGCTATTACAACATAGAGCACTCTGTTATCACAATTTAGCTTCCAAAAACAGCCACAAAACATCACATATTGAACTCACCCCAGAACATAGTCAACACGTTGATACCTCCAAAAATACAGAAATAGAGAAGAAAATCTAAACATGCAGATTCACATTTTAAAACTTTAAATACAGAAATAGAGAAGGAATAGAAAATAAGTGAAATTAGGATTTACAAACTGGAAACATAATTCTAAACTGGAAGGAAAGGAGGAGAAACTACCTTGAGGTCGACAACGGCATATTCAGGGGCAGCCGAGGAGCTCAGGGAGAGGGAGCAGAAGGGGGGGGCGACGTGAGACGTCGTCCCTGCTTCAGAAAAGAAATTAGAAGTAAAGAAAGGTTAGGTTTCAAACTAAAATTTTATCAACTTAAGAAGCGTAGATTTTCAGAAATTGAAATTTAATTGAGCTAGAAAAGAGTGAGAGGGAGAGGGAAATTACCTTGGGGATTGCTGGCGGTGAAGCCCCGGTGAGTTTCCTCCGAAAGCAGCGAGAGAGAGAGCTCGAAGAGACAGAGAGAGACCGAGAGACGGAGAGTGAAAGTAGAGAAGGGAGAAACAGAGAGAGAATAGAGTGTGGAGACAGAGAGGACATCGAAAGAGAGTGGGAGGGATGGAAGAAGAGAAATTGGAGAGAATAGAGTAAGATAGAAACGGGAAGAAGAGGCAGATAGTGAGGGAAGGAGAGATTGAGAGAGGGACAGCGAGAGAGAGACGGGGACAGCGAGAGAGAGGCAGGGAGCGAGAGAGAGTCGGGGACAGCGAGAGAGGAAAGAGAAAGGAGAGTGAAAGCAGAGGGTGAGTTGTGTTCTGGAGAGAAAAGAGAAAACAGATCGAGTAAGAGGGAAATCACTATCTGTTTGAGAGAAAACAGATAGATAGAGAAATTTGCTATCTGTTTGAGAGAAAACAGATAGAGTAGTGAATTGGATTAAAGTTAGGGTTAGTATAAAGGGTTCTAGAACATGGGCCGGGTATTGGGCCGGATTTACAGGCCGGGTCGAATTATGGGCTGATGATTTAACTTGGTGAATGGGCCTAAATAAATGGAAAGATTGGGCCGAAATTCAAATTGCTGGGCCTGAATTAATAAGATCTATTGGGCCGAATTAATTA
>JAPKLX010004360.1:0-10105 GCA_026898415.1 Leonotis leonurus | reverse complement strand
AGTGAAGATGGGTGAGCATACTATCTGTTGATGAGAACAGATAGTGATGACCAGAAAGCATACTATCTGTTGGTGAAACAGATAGTGATGTTTACTATCTGTTGGTGGAAACAGATAGTGGTATATACTTGGAGGGCAATCAAGCTGCTGAGTTTTGGTGGGGGCAGCCCGCTGCTGCAAGGAGCTGGAGCAGATCGACTATCTGCTGTTAAGCAGATAGTGAAAAGCAGATCGATCGCAGATCGATTGCTGATAAGCAGATCGACTATCTGCTGTTAAGCTGATAGTGAAAAGCAGATCGATCACAGATCGATTTCTGATAAGCAGATCGACTATCTGCTGTTAAGCAGAGCAGATCGATCACAGATCGATTTCTAATAAGCAGATAGTAAATTATGAAATATCACTATCTGTTGGTAGAAAACAGGTAGTGGTATATAGCGGAGGTAAAACAGATCGGTTCACCATGAAGGAGTAGCTCGCTGCTGTGAAGTCCAAGCGGGAGCAGCTCGCTGCTGTGCCTTGGCGATAGAGCAGATCGTTTTGGAGAGAGCAGATCGTTATGGAGCCACTCAACCAGATCGTTTACTTAGCGGGGCAGCTCGCTGCTTAACAAAGAGAAGGACAGCGAGAGAAGAGACAGCGAGAGGAGAGACAGCGAGAGAAGGAGAAGACAGCGAGAAAAGAGACAGCGAGAGATAGAGACAGCGCGAGGGTCATGGGCCGGGTTAACGGGTCAATAACTAAATGGACTAGGCTTCATAATAAATCATTTGGGCTAAAGATTTAATTGATTGATTGGGCCACTTAATTTATCCAACGGGTTAAACCAATTTATGTCGTAGATTAAATGAATTACGTAGGTGGATTATGAATAATCCTATTAGATGGAAATTACCTATGTATTTAGACCAAGCCCAAGAAGTAGGATATTTATATAATATCATTAATTTATTTAAGTATGAACCACCCTAATATATATAATAGCTAAGTTATCCGAACCTATGAGAGACTTATAGATATTCTGAGTTATGAATCGAGACATTAATTTAGGAAATGTCTCTAGTACATTACCCAATAAATATTTATTGTGTATAATAAATCCTCAATTACACGATGACTTAGAAATCACCGAATGATTTATCTAGAAATACAGCTCCTAGACTTATGTTCTAGCCGATCTTTAACGATCGAGACTAAATCCTCATGACAGCCGAGGATAGTGATTCCTTGAGCTTAGAATCTATTTGATATACTCAAGTATGTATCTCACTCGAGATTCATGTTAAAGGTTTCGACGAGAGGTCGGATCCGCATCACGAGAACAAGGCAAACACCAATCAAGACCATTCAAGTAGGCTTTTCTTACCCTATGAAAATATATGTGTGTATGCTTTCAAAAGAAATGAGATGTTTTTACAAGCACTGTCTGCCATAAATGTTTTCAATTTATGTATGATGCCTATCCGTTATATGATAATCGAATTCGGGTTCCAGTGAGGTTAGCGTCCTCTCTCGAACTAGTGTACACAAAGGACCGTGAGTCATCTTAGCGGGTTGGCCGGTCAAGGTGTTCGTGGGAAGTGGCCACTTCCCCGGCACATAGAACTTCAGATATGGTTGAATACAAAGAACTAGGACTGCAGTCAATTAGAACTTTCTCAAGAAATGATTTTGTGAACATAGGTGCTTTAGAGACAAAATCCCTATGTTTCACTTGAATGGCTTGACAGTTATATATGTATGAGTGCGATTTCGGCACGTGTCTACTGAGTACATTTTGTACTCAGCCCTGCATGTATTTCTAAACGTGCAGGATAAGAATGAAGAAGGCGTGGGTGCTTGTCGTGCTTTTGTCGGACTCCATAGTAGCTGACTCTTGGGGGTTCTGCGTGTCTTCATACACGTAGGATTTCGTTATGCGATCCTGAAAGTTCCGCTGCTAGACCTTATGTAGTAGACCGAGACTAAACTCCGTATTCTATTATGAAATGTAACGAGCTTATGACTCTGACTTCCCGATTTTACGGGTTTGGTCCTTATTTTATGTTATGAAATGAATGATTACCTTCTTCTCTTGTCAATTATTCATTTCGTTGGTCATGTTCCCGGCTTTACTAGAATTAGTAGGAAGCGGGCGTGACAAAATATGAGGACAATCAATGTTAGTCATATTTATTTAAGAGATTCAAGGTTTTGACTTAAATTGTCAATTCTTGTAGAGATATTCCTAAGGAGGTTTAATCCCGAGGTTTCCCCTATCACAACGTTTTCTTTTCGAAAACTCATTCTAGGTTTTTCTTTCATCAGTGGTTTATTCCTAGCAATATCTATTGCCCAAGAATTTTCCAAAGGACTAATTTCTGAGAATTGCTTCTCTTCCACAGATCCTATATCTGAGAATATATCTTCCAGTTCAATATACTCAGATTTTTTATAGTCGATGCTATGATGACTGTTTGTCAATGCATAAGCTACGACATATGATATGCTGAAGACTTTATCTCCTGCATCCATAAGATTTTCTCTTTCGAATTGATGGACGAAAGACAAAACAGTGTCTAAGTTCTTAGTATCCAGACTAAGTCCAAACTTAGGATAAACAGAGAACATGAATTTCTGATACGCTAGATTACCTCTAGCAGCACCTAAAATGCAATCTCTGCGGTCTTTGATCCTATTATCTATTAAAGCCATTTTAATAGGAGAATCAATACCTTCTTGAAATTCAGATTTTAACAGAATCTTAACAGCACCTAAGTGAACTGTACTGATTGTTTGTCTAATCTTAGAATCAATTTTCATCAGATTTTTCTTAATCTCTTCTTTGTTAATAAGGGATAAGAAAACTGAACCTTTAGTATCTTTTATATCAACATGCATTTCTTTTGTGCTGACAAAATAAAAGATATTGTTCTTTCTTTTTAAAATATTCAGATTAAAAGGTATCCTAAATATTTTTTCTTTCTTTAAATCAAGTTTTATATTCTTAATTTTAGAAAGCATTTCTTGTTTCACTAAGAAACTTCCTTGAAAACCATTTTCATTTTCAGAAAACTCAATCTCAAATTTCTCTTGTTGTTCCTCAGAGATCTGAGATTCATCAAGATGCTCTTTTCCTTTTAAAACATTCATTTTAAAAGTAATTTAACAACCAAATAAATGGCTCTGATACCAGCTGAACCAGGGATTCATTGTCGCAATTAATTTTGTGACGGGGCGGAATTAAGATCAACTGAATTAGTTGACTCTCTTTCTAATCTTATGATTAAGAGAAGAAATCTTATTCTAGCGGCGATACTATCAAGCCGTCTATTTCTAAACCTTGTGAAGGACATGGTTCTAGTATCCTCAGGTAGAGGAGCTTCAGCAATTAACAGCTGTAATGACATTAAGTGAATTACTTCACGTTCATGGGTTAAACCAGGCATGGTTTTAGACATGCTTTAAAGAGCGTGTCCAGAGTGCCTTTTCAAGCATATTTATTTCACTTTGTAGACCATTAAGCCGGAAGGCTCTGGTTCTTACCCAACGGGGTTTTAGATAAATATCAAAAGGGATATTTTCATTATAAAGATCAAAATATTTATCACATAAATGGTTGTAAACCAATTTTATGACCATGATGGTCCGTTCCCTTGCTTCAAGCATTTTTATAGAATTTAATCACTAGTTTGGAAGTATAGATTAAAAGGTAGGAGATAGGTTTCGAGAAAATAAACATTAGTAATAAATTTATAGATCCAATGTATCCAGGGATTTTATCTTTTAAAATAAAACTTTAACCTTATCGCCGGATTTGCTGGAGATTGCTGTTGATACTTTGGAGTCTTGCCTAGCATAACCACCGCGGTGTGTTCCCTAAACGACCCTCTGTCTGGCGGTACTAACAAGTTGCAGTATCAGGTCGAGCAGCTGCATCTCCGAATATCAACACCCCATAATCCATAGATAAAGAAAGAAATTTTTATTGATAAAACTGGAATACATATACAGGATCTACTCCTGTATTACTGCTTACATTTCTCTAATCTATCCCCCGAAAGGGTATTACTCACACATCATCCTTCAAATACACTCTTAATTTTTCTTGGTGTAGTCCGTGAATGATGATCTTCGAAACTTAACTCCTCTTTTATAGATCAAGAGAAGGATCTAGATACACATGCTTTACGTCATGGCTGACGATTTTCTCCACTTACTAAATGGTGGATGCTGAGTTGGTTGATGTTGACGTTGTCGGGGCATCTTTTTTGTTTGCCTCGTCAGAATCACATCTTTTACAGCTGTAAGGCACTGCCTTTTTTGCTGCCTGCTTTCTTATCTCTTCGCAGATAAGCATTTTGTGGGACCCAAATACAGACCCATTCAATATCTTCCTTTGGAATCTAATAATGCTGGTTTCACTGTCACTAGACATTGCTTTTAGTGAGCTGGAATGCATTAAAATTCTATCCGTCTGGAGATTGACAAAGATTTTGTCGTTGCCATTGAAATTGATGACTTTTTTAATCATCCTTTCCATAGCTATATGAGCAAGTTTTGGGAGGTCATCTCTTTCAAGCTGATCTTCCATTCTTGTTGAGGGAGTATATTTCTCTCCACTGCTGATCCCCATCTGGATTATATGATGCGGTCTGTAGACCTGGACACCCTGCTCCCAAACTGGAATCGTACTTTGAACTTTGAGAAAGATGTCTCTTTCCGTGTCCTTGATACACTTGGTCCTGAAGGTCTTGACAGCTCGTCTGAACTCCTTCGGGAACTCCCTTATTTCTAGTAAATTACTACTTGGATAAATAGTATTTACCAATCCGCAGCAAAAGGCTTCAAACACATGCTGAGGGTTTGCGTTTTTACAGAAGTTGTAATAACTTACATTCTTCTTATCTGTGGTGAAGTAATGTCCTTCGGCGAACATGGCTTCATTAGCATCTCTGGCACAAGAATATAAGTGCTCAAAGTCATTGATCTGAACCGTCAGGAAATCATCTTCTTCTGACTGGCTGCTTGTTTTTATGGGAAGTTTTCCCAAACTCTTCATCTTCGAAGGAGGTGAAGAGACTGCTGCGGCGAATGTCTTTGCTCGTAGCATGCTATCGTCGGTGATCAACGTTAGTGGTGGCAACATCTTTTCTTTGGTGTAGATGTTGGCTGATGTCCTAGCCTCCATAAGATTTTTGAATTTCTTATGTTTAATGCCAGAAACCTTATCTGTGGCCAGCTTTGCTGTATCCCATGATTCGTAGATACCTGCATTTTGACCATTATAAACCACATAATAGGGTTTAGATATTAGTGGAAACTGAAGTTCCGTTGCTGACATGACATCAGGCTTTGATGGGATCTGAATTCCCCCGTTGGGTCTCAGATTTAAATCTGACGATTTATCCAACGTTGTTGAGGTCTGTACCTCATTCTGGATTTTTGGTAAACCCACAACCATCACCGGATTTGGTGAGTCTTTACCAGAAGCCGGTTGCTCTGGACTAGCTGAATCTTTGCTCTGAAAAGAGTAAGGAGATTCAAGTTCCTTTTGTTGTTCGTCCCTTTTGAGAGAGACTACAAATTTGATCTGGCATCTAACCAGTTCTAGTTCTTGAATAAGAACCATTTCTTTCAGCCGAAGCTGTTCAAGGCTAAGCATTGAAAATGCTATATGAATTGAGGTGTAGGAGATTTATTTGTGATTTCTCTCATCTCTCAAGCTCTCAATTTATAGGAGTGCAGTGGCATCTCCTTTATATTCATCCAATAGGATTGCTACAAGAGTCAATCTACCATTGGTCTTCATCTCTTTTCCTGTTGATGGTGATAAAGATGTATTCATATCTTTAATTATTCCAGTATTCCCTTGTCAAGAAATCTGCCAATGAATTCTTTATTCCATCGATATGTTGAATATCAAAAGAGTAATGGGAAAGCCATTGCTGCCAACGGACTAGTCTTCCCTGTTTATTATCTCCTTGTATCTTAGTATTAATAAAATACGTGAGATTTTTATTATCAGTTCTAACAAGAAATCTAACCGGGGTTAAATATACTGATAATTTTTCTATTGTTCTAATAACAGCTAAGAGCTCTTTTTCATTAGAATGATAATTCTTTTCAGCTAATTTAAAACTACCTGAAATATACCTGCATATCGGTTCAGATATTTTACCTTCAGTTTCGATAGAGGTTCTGAGGACACCTCCCCAATAATCATTAGACGCATCCGTCTCTATGATCATTTTGTCTTCTGGGTTAGGAAGATAGAGCTTTGGAAAACTCCTTAGATTCTTTTTTATTTTCTTCATATAATCAGAATCTTTTTCCGTCCATTCCCATCGAACTTCTTTCTTAAGCTTTACCTGCAAAGGTGCTCTAATGGCTGCAAGCTTAGGAATATAATCAGAGGCATAGGTCAAAATACCTAGAAATCTCTGCAGTTGTTTCTTATCTTCAAGTGTATCTGGGAACTTATGTATATGTTCTAAGATATGTGCTTGAGGAGTGAGCGTTCCTTCGTTGATTTCAAGACCTAAGAAATCAATCTTAGTTTGGAACAACTGGGCCTTCTTCTTACTAAGTATAATCCCAAAGGATTTACACTTATTAAGAACTGCTGCAACGTGCAACATGTGTTCCTGTTCATTGTTAGAGAATACAAGGATATCATCAATGTAAACACAACAGAACTTACTGTAATCGTTGAATGCAGTTTGCATCCATCGTTGAAATATGGAAGGAGCCTGTTTTAAACCAAAAGGCATTACGTTCCATTCATAGTGTCCTTGGGGACATGTGAAAGCTGTTAAAGTTTTAGACTTATCATCTAACAAAACTTGCCAGAATCCAGATTTACAGTCAAAAGAACTAAACATCTTTTTTTCCTCTAATTAACGAAAGTAATTCGTTTCTATTAGGGAGGTTATGGGAATCTCCTATAGTGGCATTATTCATTGCTTTGTAGTTTATTACCATTCGTTTCTTTCCACGTTTTTGCTCACCATGATTGTTAACCATGAAGGCTGGAGCCATGTGTGGGGAATTACTAGGTCTAATTAATTTTAGATCTAATAGTTCTTGAATTTGCTTTCCAAATTCTTTTCTATCCTCTGGGCTGTAAATCATTGGTTTTACTTTGACTACTGCTTTAGGATCTGCTAGTTTGATTGAGGCTGTCATCCATTTCTTAGTCTTTAAGGGATCTAAGGGATTCTCAGAACAAACTGTTTCTAGGAGTGTTTCGATTTTTGAAACCTTTTGAATTTCAAAATTCATTTTCTTAGCTTTTCTTTGCTTATTAATAAGCTCTCTCCCCCTTTCTAAAAGAAGATTAATTTTGTGAGGACTTATATTTACCACTGGTGGTGCTTGTTTTTTAGAGCGTTTTTTCATAGCATCTAAATAACCGGGTTTTCCTACTTGGTAGGCAATTTTTAACTTACTTATAATGATAGGATCATTATTAAGAGTAAATATAATTCTATCAGTATATTGCACAAAGGGCTGATATAATTGACAGAAATTATTACCAAGAATAAAGTCAATACCTGATTCTTGTTGATAGACTGTAGGTATATGAAATATTTCTCCTGCAATCATTATGTCTAGGTTTTTGCAAACCTTGTCTATTGTTATGGTTGATCCATTGGCTATTTTTACCTTTATAGATCTTTCGCTATTAACCCAATGTTCTTCGGGGATAACGTTCTTGCTAGCTATACAGAGACTTGCACCTGTATCTACATAACAATGTAATTCAATTAACTTATATCCGGTAAATTTGAGTTTACCTTTGACATAAATTGAATTAGGGTTAGTGATATTGGCCATCACTCTTTCATCATCTTCAATTGCTGTCTGAAGTTGATGCATCATTTGATTCTGAATCTGTTGGATCAGGATCAATTTCTTTAATTTGGTAAACATTAGTTTCACCTTCGTAGTAATCTTCAACTGGCATAAAACCTTTGCTGGAGATTTCTTCTAGTAGTTTGACTTTGTTGTCAAACTTTCTTCTATTTGGGCACTCATTTGCATAGTGTCCTTCTTCACTGCAAATCCAACATCTGCAGTTTTTCTTTCCTTTGGGACAAAACTTTTGTTTGTTAGTTTTTTCAAAGGATTTCTTTTTGACAAACTTGCCAGGTTTGAAGGGTTTTCTTTTCTTACTAAACCTGTATCTTTTTATCAGTTTTTTAGAAGATTTCTTTTTATAAGTTTTTCTACAGCCATATTCAAATGGTTGTTCAATAATCTTATCACAAGATCTTTTGCTAAAAGATTTTAGCTGTTTTTGTTTTCTTGTTAAATCACAAATCTTAGCGATTTCTTCTTTAACAATTCGTTGAGCATAACCCAAACTATATGCTGCAACTCCTGAAGCTTCTAGATCGAATCGGTCTAGAGCCTTTTGTCCTATCAAAGGGATTTTTAGAAGATAACTTTTAATATATTTTCTATAATCACTTTGATCTTCCATCTGATATAAGTACTTTTCATAATCACAATAGAACTGATCTAGAAAAGATATATCACAAAGCTGCATATTAGTAAGCATAGTTTCTGCTTTACTTTTTATACGAGCTAGTTCCTGTATTTTATCAGAAGATAAATTTATTCCTAAGAACATAGTATAAATTCCATTTAAAACCTCTTCAAAGGCTGTCATAGGATTTAATTTTGGTTCCCACCTGGTGAGTTTAATAAAGGTATTAACAACACCTGCAGATTTATGTTCTAATAGGAGCAGAACTGTGTTCTGATCATCATAAGAATCCTTATTAGTTTGAATAATCAAACTGATTTCTTTGGCCCATATTTCGATGAGTTCTTTTCTATTTGTCATACCATCAATATTAAGGATGTTACTTCCAAAAATATTTGTAGTATTCTTTGCTTCAGGGAAAGGGTGAAACATACCTTTTCTCTTTCTGCTTTCTCTTTCAGCAGAATCTTTCGTTCCTGAAGTTTCGCCTTTATCTTCTTTCTTTGGTGATGGAGGTGGAGTGTCTCGTCGTCTATCCATTCTGAGATTTTCTCGAAATTGAACCTCAAGACTCTCAGTTTCGTCTTGGGAATCCTCTGACTCTTCCGAGCTGAAACTATCAATTTTGTACGAAATTTCGTTAATACCAAACATAGATTTCAGTTTATCACTTTCCTCTATTTCTTGGTTGGCTATAGATTCATCTTCTATTTCCATAAGTCTTATTGCATGCTCAAGGATATCACAATTACTATCATTGATTTGTAATTCATCATTTTCTAGATTACTCCAGAAAAACTTTTCTACTTCCTCCATGTAATTCATATTGATTTTTTATCAACACCGAATGGCCATGTAAGGCTTCCAGGATTTCTTCCTGTTCCCAATTCTTCGTTACCAACACTGAAGTTTGGGTAACTATATTTACCTGAACTTGTCGGTCGTGTCTCATGTTGATATTCAACTGAAGAGACTATTTCTTCTTTCTTTGATGTACCTGTGCTTAGAACATCAAGAATTTCTTTGTTGCAAGGACAATCATGAATAATTGTTTTTATCTCATGAATTGTTTTTGCTGCTGCTGCTTCAATATTATCTTGAATATTGGCAATATTTTGTTGATTTTTAAGCAAACTAAGAATTTCTTCTAGCTGTGGCTTAATAATTTTATTAACGTCTTCTTGGAGCTCTTTCAAACTCATCCTAAGATTTTCTCAAGATATTTTTCGATTTCATTTAATTTATTTGTGAAATCTAAAACTTCTTGTCTACTTATTGGTAAATCACATTTAGCATTTTTTATTTGCTCAATTTGATTAGCTAATTTTTTAATTCTATCGTCTTGCTCAACTATGAGATTTTTAACTTCTCCTAGTCTTGCTAACCCTCCCCCTCTTACAAAGTGAGTAGAGTATTTACCATAGATACTTGGTTCTTTAGACCAATCTTCACTGGGATCTTTGCTAAGTCCGAAGAAGGATAGCAATTTATAGATTCCTAGCAACGTTCTTCCTGCAATCTGATTTAGATTATTAGTGGAAGAAATAATAGCAGAAATGCGATTATTACCTGACAGGCTGCTTGTAATACCCCGCATTTTGAATTCCGACATAAGTAGTGAATTCCTCG
>JAPKLX010000100.1:967118-1130252 GCA_026898415.1 Leonotis leonurus | reverse complement strand
GGATCCAAGGTTAAGGGATTCATCGATCTAGCTTTGATCGATCGTGGACGTAGGGGGTTTCCCGAACCACGTTAAATATTGTGTGTTCTTTTATATTTTGCATTGCATTAGTTTGATTCTTTGTTTATCACTTCACCAGCGAGCTGTGTATTTGAATCAACTTCATAAAGAACACTCGGTATAAACAAAACATATTTTCTAAGTGTAAGAGCAACCAACATACTCACAGCTTCCGCACACGATCTGTGTTTGGACAGATCGTCTGGTAAGCTCCAGCTAGCTGCCAGTCTATCTGCTCCTTGACAGATCGTTCACGCTCTGTGTTGAGAACTTACTTGAGCAGCTAGAACTCTCTCTACAACAGAGGAGATCGACTGCTATTAACAGCGAGCTGTTCTGGTATCAACAGCGAGCTGATTCTCAACCTGCTGTTCAAACAGCCAAACGCGAAAAGTTAGATTGTGGTGTATTCCCCCCCCCCCATACACCACACCTGCTCTCCCGGGACCCAACAACTGCTCTCAAGTGTCTTAGGAAAAACAATGGATTGGAGTTCCTATCTGAAGAATTCTTTGTGTTTTGTAGGGAAAAGGGCATGAAGAGACATCTTAGTGTGCCCAAAAACCCCCAACAAAATGGTATTATTGAGAGAATGATCGCACTATTCTTAAAAGAGTGAGGTGTCTGCTTCTTAGTTCTGGACTCCAGAAGTTCTTTTGGGGTGAAGCAGCATCAACCGCTGCCTATCTCATTAACAAATGTCCATCAGCTGCTATTGGTTTTCAAATTCCAGATGAAATGTGGAATAGGAGGAGTGTGGACTGTTCAGTACTAAAGGTTTTTGGATGTCAAGCCTTTGCTCATCTCAAACGAGACAAGTTAGAACCAAGAGCTGTCAAATGCGCTTTGCTAGGATACCAACATGGGGTCAAGGGCTACATATTATGGTGTTTGGAACTTGGGATGAAGAAAATCATCATAAGTAAAGATGTAGTGTTCAGAGAAAACACCATGTCATTCTTGGAAGAAAATGCTTCTAAATCACAGATAATAGAAAACTTAAAGTCTGATGCCACAAGGCTTGAGGTGGAGCCTGTGATCGCAGGAAATGAAGTAAACATTTCAAGTGAGCATGAAGATGAGAGTGATTCAGAAAATGAGGACCTCAATGGTGGATTGGAAGATTATCAGCTTGCTAGAGATAGAGCTAGAAGAAGCAATGTCAGAACTCCTAGTTGGTTGAATGACTTCGAGCTAGCTGCTTATGCTCTTACTGTGGCAAGTGAAATTGAATATCATGAGCCTAAGAATTACAAGGAAGCAATCAGTAGTGTTGATGGAGATAAGTGGATTTTAGCAATGAATGAAGAGATAGAGTCGCTTGAAAAGAACAAGATATGGGTATTAGTGGACAAACCAAAGAACAAAAGGTCAGTAGGTTCCAAGTGGATTTTTAAGAGAAAAATAGAAGTGACTCATCAAGAAGGAGTAAGGTTCAAAGCCAGACTCGTGGAAAAGGGTTTTACACAAAAAAAGGGTATAGACTTCAATGAAGTCTTATCTCCTATAGTAAAACACGTTTCTATTAGAATTTTAATGTTTATAGTTGTCCAAAATGATATGGAATTGGAGCAACTTGATGTAAAGACAACATTTCTCCATGGAGACTTGGATGAGAATATACACATGGACCAACCAGAAGGCTTTGTAGTTCCAGGAAATGAACATAAGGTATGTCTTCTTCAAAAATCATTATATGGCTTGAGGCAGAGCTCGAGACAATGGTATCTTAAATTTGATGATTTCATGATAAGGAAGGGATACGTTAGGTCTGCATATGATGATTGTGTGTATATGAGAAATATAGAGAGGCATGCGGTGGTGTACCTACTCTTATATGTCGATGACATGCTTATAGCAAGCAAGAGTAAACAGAAGATTGCTAAGCTAAAGAAAGATCTCCGGTCTGAATTTGATATGAAACAGTTGGGATGTGCAAGAAGAATCTTGGGAATAGACATCTTCAGGAATAGAGAAAGTGGGAAATTGTGGCTTCTGCAGAAGAGTTACATTCAAAAGGTGTTAAGGAAATTCAATATGCATGAAGCTAAAGAAGTTCTTATACCACTACCACAACACTTACAGCTATCTAAGTCTCAGAAACCTCAAAGTGATGAAGAAAGATCAGAGATGGAAAAAAATTCCTTATGCAATTGTTGTAGAAAGCATCATGTACTTAATGGTATGCACAAGACCCGATCTTGCTTACTCTATAAGCATGGCAGGCAGATTCATGAGTGATCCTGAGCACTATCATTGGGACTCACTAAAGTATATGTTCAGATATTTGAAGGGGAACACAAATCTTGGGTTGTTGTTTCAAAAGAATGAGAAGTATATTGACAATCTCATTACGAGATATGTTGATTCAGATTACGCTGCAAGTGTGGATACTAAGAAATCATAATTTGGATTCGTTTTCACCTTATATGGCACAACGGTGAGTTGGAAGTCTATGTTACAGTCTATGGTTGCACTCTCTACGACCGAAGCCAGATATATATATATGATGGAGGCAGTGAAAGAGGCAATTTGGTTGCAAGGAATTGCTTCAGAGTTTGGTATAGTTCAGCAAAGAGTTGAAGTTAGATGTGACAACCAAAGTGCTCTGCACTTTGGCTAAACATTGAGTATTCCACGATCGATCTCAACACATAGATGTAAAGTTTCACTTCGTACGTGACCTGATGAATAAAGGAAATGTATTGCTGAAGAAAGTATCCACTGATGAGAATGCATCAGACATGTTAACCAAGCCTTTGGCCTCTGCAAAATTCAGGTACTGCCTTAGGTTAATAGGAGTTAAGTCAATGTGATCTCTATATTTGAAGCTCTGTGATGGAGCCTCATGAATGGGAAGTCATGTAGCATTATGTAGTCAAGGTGGAGATTGTAGTGTGTGATGCCTACATATTGCGATGACTTATATGTAAATTAGAAGGGGTTTCAGGGGTATGACTACAGATATTGAAGTATTTGTTATCAACTGAAAGTTGGTTAATGGTGGTTACAATTATTGCTTCTTTTCTCATCTTCTGATCGACTGATTTCCCTCTCTGGCAACTGAGTTCTTGGTAGATATATATGTAGAGTTCTTATCTGTAAAAGGGTGTTGAAACACTTTGGGAAACACACTGTAAAAAGGCAGAATAGGCTTTGGGTTCAACATATACGTGTGAGAGTTTGAGCTCGGTTTTGCCATTCTTGTGATCTTTGTAAACTTGATCTTCTCTTTCAATAAAGTTACATTGATTGATTGTTCCATGGACGTGGATTGCACTGCAATCGAACCACGTAAATCCTTGTGTGTTATAATTGTTGTTTATCAATTTCACTTGTTCTTATATGAATTGTTGAATACTTCCAGTTCTGGGAAGTGATTTCTTGTTGCAAGATTCTTAAAAGCATAACAGTAATAATGAAATAAAAGTTGATCATCATCTTGACGGGGTATGATACGTAGAGAAAATATCTATAGAGAGCACAACCAATTTTGCACATTGCAATCTGAAATTTTCTGATTCTTCGGCTTTTAATTGGACATGATTTGCTAGTTGCCTATGAACAATATTGGGCCTGGTCCTGTGATTCTATTTCAAGGCTGGCCCATATGATTTGTTTGAGATATTATATGATCACTTACTTGTAATTATAATCTCAAATACATAAACTAGTTAGATCTTATGATTTTGAATTTCATGGCTTAATCATGAAATTCAATAGGTAAGTTGGTTAGTAATCTAATATCTCGGTCCTTTTCAAATACAAATAAGCACTTTTGTGTGCTGTGTCGCCTAATAGTAGAAAGTTAATATTCGAAACAATAGTTATGTTCGAATGTGACGTGCCTAATATATCATATGTGATCAGGAAAACAAATAATAAGAGATTGCAGAATAGGCCATTATTTTTTATGAAAATATTCGAAAATGATCAAAAATAAATTGTAAAATATAAATCGTGTTCTCTATTTTTAAAAATATTTAACTTTAGCCACAATCACTCAATTTAATATCAATAATATCATATATTATATGTATAAATTCGAGATCATGTGGCATGATTGATAAAATTTAAATATTTGTAAATAGGTGGATAAAATTCATCTTTTAATTTATAGTTACGTTGTTTTACTCTAACTTAAATTTGATATTAAAAAAAAAAAAAAAAAAAAAAAAAACTTGTTATAATTTATAAATACTAGTATGTGCATCATGTACAATGCACGGGTAGAAATTATCTTATTTGATAGGAATAAAATAATTACTATTATTTTTTATTATTATATTTTATGAGATTATAGTTATTTATTTTAGTTTTTCGTCCTTATATTTTATATGCATAAATTTTTTTGAAGTTTTTTGAATTTTATGTTGTTTAGTATTAGAATTAATAAGTTCTTTATTAGTGCAATACTTATAGGTTTCTTGATACGATTAGAACTGTCAAAATTGTCAAATCGAACTTTTTAAAGTTTCAAATCTCGTCCAAAATTACCAGAAAATTTTCAAACATATAAATATAAGACTCAATTCAGCCATTTATGGACTATTAGGCGGGTCGGGTCTGTTCTACTCTAAATTTTCTTACAATAAATAATTTTACTTATATAAAAAATAAAAAATAAATATTTTAATTTTAATTATTTAACATTATATTTTAAATATTTTAATTAAAGAAATTCCAATATTTTTAATATTTTAATTAAAGACATTCAAATATTTACAAAATCACCATTAAAATGAATTTCTAATTGATCTTTTGTGTTGTATATACATATTCGATTGACTTGTAAAAATTTTAGATAAATTTTTTTCAGGCATGGTTATTTTTAGACTTAAATTTTTGAAGTCATTTCCTACCCAAATCCGGAGTACTATGAGTAGGCAGGTCGGGTCGAGCATATCGTGATATTTTTATCAGTGATACATATGTTGATAAATAAATTATTAAAAATTGATAGTTGATTAAAAATATTATTTTAACATATGTATAAATAATCTAAATAAATATGCATTAAAGATCTTAATATACAATTTATATTATTATTATATAAATTTTGATTCATAAGAAAAAAATATGTAAGCGAGAAATGTGAAAATTATCAACCATTCATTTTAAAATGAAAGATTGTGATATTTTTTTCAAAATAACTTATTTATATAAAAATATAATTTTCATGTTTCTATTATAATGAAAAATATTTATATTTTTAATTAAATTGATCTTAATAATTAATTTTAGATTGATAAATGAGATATATTCTTTATTATTATTATTATAAATAATTGTTTCCCTTATATATGAATTTAGAGCACACATATATATATACATATTTTCATTAATTATATATATATATATATATATTTTTATAAAATTATAAATTATAAATTAATCAATATAATTTCATAAAGAAAATTAAAGAAAATTAATTATATAAAATTATAAATTAGTAAAGAAAATTAATTATTGATAATAATGTAGAAAAGAAATATAAATATAAATATATTTATTCATTTAACGTGTTATAACTTGTTAATATTAAAATTATTTTTTACATATTATATATCAAATTAAAGATCTTGTTCTACTATTTAATTCAACATACATATTGCATATATTTTTATTAATGAAACAAAATATCTTTTAAAAATAAAATAGAATTTGTAGAAATAGAATAAAGTAGTTATTTTTTTAATGAATGGAAAATTAATAATTAATATATTTAATTATTTAATTATTAATATCATTAAAATTAAAGGTATTTACAAAATTGCCATTAAAATTGAATTAAAAATTAAATTACAATTGATTAAAATTGAATATTTGATGTTTTATATATACGGATTGGATAATTATTTCTGCGCAACTTTGTTTTCTTTTTAACATCATTTCTCTGAATATATATATATATATATATAGATATATATATATAGTAAATTACAAAACGCTGAAGCAAGTCTAAATGAAGAAAGTTGGAGTAATTACATTATTATCTATAGAATTAATATATATATATATATTACATATATAATAAAAAAAAAATGGGCCCCAAAATTATGGGGCCCTAGGCAATGGCCTTATATGCCTATATCAGTTACGGCACTGCTCTCATAAGTAAAATTAGTTAATCGATCTTAATGGAATTATATTAATATATATATATATATTACATATATAATAAAAAAAAATGGGCCCCCAAAATTATGAGGCCCTAGGCAATGGCCTTATATGCCTATATCACGTTACGGCACTGCTCTCATAAGTAAAATTAGTTAATCGATCTTAATGGAATTATATTAATTCTATAGATAATAATGTAATTACTCCAACTTTCTTCATTTGGACTTGCTTCGGCGTTTTGTAATTTACTATATATATATCTATATATATATATATTCAGAGAAATGATGTTAAAAAGAAAACAAAGTTGCGCAGAAATAATATATATATATATATATCTATTTATTAGTAATGGAGTCCAATTATTAACTTATTACATGGGCTTATTCCAAGTTATATTTTTGGCCCATAAATAACAACTAGGAATAGGTTTAAATTTAAATATAAATTCACTTCTTAACCTGCATGAGAGACATAATTGTCTTATTATTGTCGGTAGCCATAAACCACTATATCAATAATTATTTGCCATCATATTTAATCTACCATTATATTTCATCAATAATTATTTTTGATCGATCATATTTTTATGTGCAATTGGGAGTTCTTGATTTTTGACTATTATTCTGGTATACAATTAATTTTTCCTTCAATTTGATCTCCTCTTAATTTCTCATCTACTCATCATATTTCATCTTTATTTAATCATCTGTGCAGGTTGGTTGTTTTCTTGAAGGTGGAAGAGTTTGATTTTTGATCTATTCTTTTGGTACGCAATTTTCCCCTAATTTGATCAAGACTTATTTACGATCAACAATGTCGCAAGATAGGTTGAATGGTTTGGCTATGCTAGCAATTGAAAGAAAAATGGTTGACCAATTGGATTACACAGAGCTGATAGATACGTTTGCTTCTAAAACCGCAAGACGTATTACATTTTTGTAAAGGCGTAAAGGTAAGAATTATTTGTCTATTCTCAAGTAGTTTATATATATATATATATATATAGTATGCCACTTCTCATATGTTTTTTTGCATTGTAGGGGCCTATTTTCTAGTTGCGGTTTAGGGCCCCGCGTGACTCAGGTACGGCCCAGTATGAGAGGTTTAGTAAAGTAAAAGGAGAGGCTGAGCTAGCAACGCATGAATGAATGCGTAACAAGAAGTTTGGAATAATATATGTATATAACTACTCCAATAAAGCTATGTGACCAACCACATAAGAATATATTTGTCATTATAAATATAATTAATTATTACTTTTAACTACAATAATTATTTTACTTTGGTATTACCTTATTACCCTTTGATTGTTAGCTTTAAATTATGTTTATTCTATTTATAATATTTTCAATATTTACGATTCAACCTTAAATATTTTTATACACATAATATGAAGAGTTCTTTCAAAATAAAAATACATAATATTTGTAAAAAATGCATAAGAAACAAACTAAGTATTTAACCTATTTTAAGAAATTCAAATATTCATTGAACACTTTATTTTATATAATTTAATAAAAGAATGTTTATGGTTTAAAATTCAAATTATTTTGGCTGTAGTTGTTTTTTTTCTTTCTTCAAATGTCTTTTTTATTTGAAATTCTTTTTATATGAAAAAATTCTTACATGGATTAATAAGTAACATAATTTTTTGGGAACCACTATGGATGAGAGTACAAGTATTAGTCTATACACATTATATCTCTAAATATACGATTATCAATTTTTTTCGGTATGTTATCGGTATACATTTGGCCATACCGTGGTATACCGAAAATTCGGTATGTGCAGAAAATTCAATATACACCGAAAATTCGGTACATATGGTGCATTCAACATATCAGTATATACCGAAAGTTAAGTATATCAGTATATACCGATATTTATAAAAAATTATATATATTTTTTATTATTAATCTTTTATTAATTTTATTTTGTATATAACTAAAATTTTGATTTAAATAACACATTGATTTATTATATTAATAATTAATATATAAGATGTTACCCTATTATTTAAGAAAATTATTACAAAAATAACATATAATTTACTTTTCAATCTAATATATCAATATTTCACTAACAGTTTTATACTCTATCATAATTTTAAAATTAATATATAAGTATTTTTTAAAGAATATAACATATAAAAAATAGTATATTATATTTAGTTAAATTTTATATAAATATTTTTTAAAGAGTAAAACATACAAATAAAGAGTATATTATAGTTAGCTAAAATTTAAATATAAATATAAATTTATAAAATATATATTGTGTATTATAACACGTGATGACAAATTATTGAAGAAAAATATTTTTGGCGTTTACTTCTATAATTGTTTTGTGATCATAATCATATCTTAATAAAAATAAATATAACTCATAACTATGATTGCAAACGGATCACATAATTTTAATCTATATCGACAGATGTGTTCGAATAGTCGTATTCGTATTCAATATTTTACAATTTGAAATTGAATATATATATATATATATATTCATTATTTGATTAATGTTCAAATACAGACAAAATTTTATGAAATTCGATTTGATATTTGTAAATATTCAATTATATATATATATATATATTAAAAAATGAATCAAATATTTGAATCGAACTGGATACCTTCAAATATCATTATTAAATTGAATATGAATCAAATCGAGATATATATTTTTATTAGTAATGAATTTAGTGGATATATTTTAATTATTTTTTATTAATTTTTAAATGTGTTTATTGTTAACTAATTAAATTAGATTATTACTGAATAAGAAAAATAACAATAATCTATATAGCAATATTTTTTTACATCATTAATCTTATTAAAATTACACGAACCAAGTTGCATGTAGTTGTTGCATATCAATTAATATTAATATTAATTATAATAAAAAATAAGTTTATTATGATATATATTTTTTGCATAAATTTCGTTATGAAATGCGGTATTTTTGGTGTATCGTACTCAATTTCTGTATATCTCATTCTGTACGGAATTAGTATTGAATTTTTCGATACCGAATTTTTAGTTTACCAGTATTCGTTATACCAAAATTTTTGGTACGATATTGGTATAGCAAAAAAAAAATTGGTAAGTCGTACCGACCCACTCATATATATTTGATGGTACACTCACAAATTAAATTATTTTTAATGATAAATATTTAATATTACCATTTATATACACAAAAAAATGAGAAGTATATTGTATACTATATAATAATAGTGGTAGAAAATATTTTTAATGGTACAAATATTGTAATTATAGGAGAAAAATATGTAAATTTTAATTGAAATTATGAGAGTATAATCTTTTAAAAAATATTTTTAAATTTTTAAATAGTTACTTAGATGAGAGAAAATAAAAGAAAGTAGAATGAAAAAAAAATGTAAATCCATAAAATTAATTATTTGAAACTAAAATAGATTTAAAAGTAAATTAGTCCATAACAATTAATTGTAATGTGGTTTGCCAAAGATATGGCAATTTAGTATCACTCTAAATACTCAAGTGTAAAGATGATAAAAGCGATTTGTAAATTATATACTTGATGTAACAAGCTAGCTAGCGTGCTTCAATTGTGAACTTATTTTTTATTTTGATCACCATAAGATTAAGGTCCATATGTAGTATTATTTAATCATACATTTGAATAGATTTAGTAGCATATGAAGTGGTGATGAGCTTAAGGAAAGATAAAGAATTACATATTTTTAATGAAAAATGTAAATTTGATAAAAGTTAATTTTATCAATCTAATTCATTTAATCAAATAAATCAAACCTAGAATAATTTCTAATGTTAGGTGGCTGGCACACTTCAATTGTTGATGCTACGTACTCATTTTCTAACTTTTGCGCCATTATAAATAACTAGTACGTTACCCGTGCGATTGCATGTGATAAGTTCTTGTATAGTTGTATATATAGTATTTTTATTGAGTTGGTTAGTATCAAGGTCGGTCCTGACAAAAATTAGGCCCAGGCCAAATAATAAAAATGAGCCCTCATTTATTAATTTTTTTTATCAAGAAAAATATTTTATTAATTAAATATTAAAGAAAGCAAAATATAAAATGTAACAAAACATTCTAGGTAAAAACCTTTTTTACAATATACTAGTAACAAGAAAACAATCGTTCATTCAGATAATAAGAAGGAGATTGAACAATGTATGAACTTTACAAGATTTAGGATTTTAGAAATATATATATTATGATTTAACGGTAAAATATATTGGAAGAAAAAAAATATATCAAAATTTTTCTAGTGTTGGAAAACAAGAAACATAATAAAGATAGACGACGCTTAAATTAATTATATGTAATTATTAAGTTGGATGACCTTTAAATTTAAATAAAATTAATAAATCATTCATTGTTGAGCATGATTTAATAATTTAACAAATTTAAAAATATTGATTGGATTAATATTTTTGGACTCCTAAATTTATGGGCCCTCGACGACCGCTCAACCCTTTCAGAGCGGCTCTGGCTAGTATATCTATGGAATTTTTAATGAGTTGATTAACAATATATATCTATTCTAAAAAATTGTTTTAGTATTTGTACATTTTTTTTTATTGAATTGATCATCTATCAAATATACTTTTTATTTACTTTTAATTGAATATTTTAATTATTTAGTACAAATTTATAATTAAGAAAATAAAATTTTCAAATTAGAAAAAGAAAATATATAATAATAAAGGTGATTTCAAATAGATAAAAGTGAAAGCATAAGAAAATTGAAAATATCAAAATAGTCAAGAAGAAAATATAAAGAAAAATATGAGTTGTCCTTCTCCATATGATCATTTACAATCCTTATCTTGTGGTTTTATTAAATTATGTCACAAAAATTAAGTTAACATAATATAAAAAAATATTAAATGCTAATTGAATAAATAAAACTTCCTCATACAAATTGAGTTTAAATTAATACTTATCTTTTGTTATTTTAATTAAAATTTTCTTTTATCATTGTTACAAATAACAATTTTAGTTATCATAACTCTAACAACACTAATAATATCTACAAAAATAATAATCATGAAATAAAATATTTCTTAGTTTCTCATTTTCCATGCTTGATTGAGCAAATAAAATTGTTAAAATAGTCATACAATATATAAAAAAAACTAATTATTAATAACAAAAATATATAAAATATACCTTTGAAAAACATAATCATAATTTAAAATTTTTTTGTTGTTATTGAATGTAGCATAAGAACATACACCTCTGACCTTAATGCAAGATTTAATATTATTAAAATGTAAATTTTGGATCATGAACTAAATGTCAGGTTTGATTACACCTTTGAAAAATTAAAATAAAAAGTAAAATTATGGATAATATAGAGTGAAGATAGTGATTTTTAAAAAAATATGGACCCCAAAGAATACCACTATGAGCTAAATCGAGAAGCACAGGACGGTGTACGATTATCAATCCAATTTAATTTCACTTGACTTATCTTCGTCTTGTCAATCAGAATCAAAGCATTTAGAGATCCATGATCATAAAAAAAAGATCACACATTAACAACCAAATGATTAATGCAGGTAAACTCTTGAAAGATCTAACAAAAAACGTCAGGAATTGAATCCTTCAAGGAAGTAAAACCACAAAGCAATGACAATTGAACAAAATTTGAATTTGTATGAATATAATGAACATTTATAGAGGTGTATTCAATTGTGATTCTTTGGATTTTTTTGAATTTTAAAAAGTTTATAGACTTTGTGTAGAATTTCACAAAATTTTGGATTGATTTACATAAATTTTCATAGAATACGGAGCTAGGGATGACAATGGGTCGGGTTGGACCGGACTTCCCTATGCACAGTCCGGACATGCAGTTTTGTGGATGGGTCCAAGTTCGACCCATGGCCCAACCGGACTTGTAATTCAAGGCCAAGCTCAGACCCATGTGGATAGGACGGACATTCTTATTTTATTTTTACTTTATTTTTTAAACATATTTAAAAATATACATAATTAATTTATTTTAAAATATATTTATATATTTTAATATTCATTAATGTTTATTAATTTATATTTATTATACATTAAGAACAATGATGATATTTATATTATTTTACTCATATATTTTATTTAATGTCTATTAATATATTTTTATTATACATTCAAAATAATAATTATATTTATATTATTTTAAATTTATGATTTAATATAAGATATTTAAATATTTGGGTCATGCTTGGGTATGTCAGGCCTAAACATAGCCCAAACCCGACCATAACGTCATCGGGTCGGGTTTGAATCGATTTGAGTCCGAACGTGTAAAATTATCATTCCAAATAGGGGCTCGAAATAAGAGAAAGAAGATCGAGAATAAGGATGACAATGTATCGGACTGGGCCAGACTTCGATATGCCCAGATCCGGCCCGCAGTTATATGTGCAGGTCCATGGCCCAGTCGGGCCTGAAAATTAGGCCCAAGCTCATACCCATATGAATCGGGTGGACTCGGATCAGGCCCTTGATTTATTTGATTAATTTTTAAATTTTTTTTATTTTTAATACATAAAAAATATATAATTATTTTTTAATTGTATTTTATTTATTTTAACATTTATTATACTTTTAAAAGTAAATAAATATTAAATCCAAATTTATTTAGTTGTATATGTTATTTAATATATATATATATATTAATTTATATTTATTATATATTGATTATTATAATGATATTTATACTATATTTAATTTATTTATATATTAATTATAGGGGTAATAGGTAAAATTACCCAATTTCAAAAAGTAAAGATAAAAAATACCCACTTAAAAATAAAAGATAAAACTACCCACTTTTCACGATAACATGAGGAATTTCCTCATGTGCTCATGTTATTTTTATGATAACATGAGAAATTTCCTTATGTGCTCATGTTATTTTCATGATAACATGAGGAATTTCCTCATGTGCTCATGTAAAAGGGTAATTTTTATTTTTTATTTTTAGGTGGGTATTTTTTATCTTTTACTTATTAAAATGAGTATTTTAGCTTTTGCCCCTTAATTATATTAATGTCGGGTTAGGCGGGGCTAAATTGTCATCCATAGTCGGATTTGTAAAATTTTTTGAGAGAATCCATTGAAATATCTGATTATTATAAGAAATTTTGCATAGTACAATTTATATATATTTTTGAAAGAGAATTCATGAAAATCTATAGACTATTAAAGTCCATAAAATGTTGAATACCTAAAGATTTTAAAAGACTTTTTAAAATGCGTATAGAATATACCTAATGATTTTGGAAGACTTTTTAAATTTTGAATTGAATACCCCAAATTTTAAAAGTTTATAAAAATCTCACACAATCCACAACTAATACACCCCTTAGAGTATGAGTTTCGTCTTCATAGCAAATGTGAAAAAACATTATGATTGAAACATTTTTACAAGCATAATATAAAAAAAACTCTTATAAATTGGCCTTTAAATAGAAATGTTAATATCAGAGATTTGCACAGATATTTATGTTCATCAAAATACATATAATTGGAAATGCATTAATCCGGGTACCACCAACTATTAATTCCATGATTAATAGGGAGAAAATACATATAATCGGAAATGCTAAATGTCAATGCTTAAGATATTTAACCATGCATGCATGCCACATCAAAATCACTGCTTACTAATTATTTTGCCTCATTTTACAATCTCTTGTTCGTTCTTAAACTAATTTGACAGTTACCTTAAAGCAGATGCCATCACAAATGTGAGTGCTGGTACTGTATTTTGCATTGCTGATGCGAAGGTTGGTGATGCGTGGTACAAATCTAGAATGTAGTACACCTGGTTTGATGTGATTTTGGGAGGAGAAGAGAAAAAACACTAATCGGATTATCATGAAGTGTAAATGAATAAAAAGCGATGACAATTTTTAATTGAAAACGGGGTCGTCGTTTAAATTTTTAAGTCATTGAGGTTGGATGAATTGTGTTTAGTTTTATAGAAGGGAGGTGAAATGATTGAGAATTAGATAAATATTTATTAATGAAATTAAATGAAAGATGAAACGTTAATTGTTGTTGTAGTTAATTAGAAAGAATACGAAAAGATTTGTAATTATTTGATAAATGAAAAGACACCCGTAGCATCTTTATGGTAAAAAAATCTAAATTATTATCGTAATTACCTAGAAAGAATAGTTGATAAAAAAAATATATAAATTATTATCTTAGTTAATTAATTATAAATAATAGGTGAAAAAAATATTATTATTGATTCTTTTTTATATATAAATATAGATTTGCATGGTTTGATTTATGCATCAAATTAATAAATTAATTCAAGATAATAATTAGGTAGTCGGATAGTGAAAAATAAATAGTTTCAATTAATTTATATAAATATGATTAAAAGAAAAAAATTAAAAATATACATATGTTTTTATTTTAAATAAATATATAAATACAAATTAATTAATTTATTTATTAATAGATTAAAAATAAATTAAATAGAGACTAATTAGAAAGTAGAGAATGAAAAATATATGGATGGATAAACAAATAAATAAAAATAAATTAAATAATTAAAGAGACAATAATTAAATAATGAGATAGTGGAAAAATGATAATCGGAAATTAATTTTTATATATTATAAAATATATAAAAAAGAAATAAAAAGACAATAAAAAATTAAATAAGAAAATAAAGGTAAGATGGAAAGAAAATGACAAAATGATTTTGACTTATATAGACTACTTGACGCCAAATTATGAACCAAATGTGGCAATAAGTGCCAATAACACAATTGCTTCCAATAACGTTTGTACTCACGTGTGAAATGTAATAAATTCTTTAATCATCATTCCAGATTATTACTCTATGAACACAAATAATTAAATTAATAATTACGAATAATAACAGTGAGGAGTAATCAAATTATGGTATTAATTTCACATTAAAGAACGTGTGTAACATGGCCCATTCGATTACATTATGTAGATGAAGAGTAGGGATGGCAAAATAATCCGCGGGTTCGGGTATCCATGGGTACCCGATTATAATGGAGCGGGTAGGGAAAAGAAAATTTGGGACGGATGCGAGTATGAGGTTATATGTTTGTACCCGAATCGGGTACGGGACCGAACGTCTCGATTAATTTATATAAGATATTTTTTAAAAATATAATTGTATATATATATAATTTTATAAATTTTTATAAGAATAAAATAATGTATATGAAAAGAATTTTCAACTTTTGAATTTTTTTTATATATTATTATTTTATTATTCTAGTTAATAAATTTTTTTTTAAAGAATGTACTTTTTATATATAAAAAATATTTCCTCCTCCCACTAAACACAGTACACTTTCTTTATTGGGACGTCCCACTAAGCTTGACATATTTCAAAAATAGTAAAAGTTTATCTCTTAAAAAAGGTATAAATCATACCACCTTTATACCTTTTACACTACTTTATACATTTTCCTTAATAACCGTGTCAAGCTTAGTGAAACGAAATGAGTATTACTGTTAAGTACTCGGTGAATACCCTTTTTTTTCCCCCCCCCCCCCCCCCCTCCCGACAATTTAAACGGGTATGGAATTAGCTTTTTAAACGACTATAGAGACAGAAAAACAATACTCGTTCAAAACCCGCCCTTTTGGCATCGAGATAAAAATCTTGAAATCAATTTGCACAAGTTCAAAAGGCCACATTAAAACATGACCTAATTGACAATCACGAGTAGGTACGACAAAAACAGTCAATTAAAATCCAATTTTGTCAAAAGATTTGTTCCATTTTTACTCAATAATTCATGAAAACTAACTGTCATGCACACCAAACGAGGCAATTGAACAAGACAAAAATTATTACTCCCTCCGTCCCACTATTTTCGTCCTCTTTTATATTGAGATGAGTGTGTTATTTTAATGAAAGAGGACGGAAATAGTGGGACAGAGGGAGTATTTCTTATCGAGTTAAATAATTATATATGTGGATTTCAACCCGTCATTCATCTCATTCAACTTGTTTTTTTATTTCTCATAAAACTCCAATAATTTTAATTAAAATGTGTAAATAATATTTTTAGTAGTTAAATCCATATGTTTAGTAAAGAAAAAAATACTAATAGTTGTTTAATTCGTTCGTCCACAAAAGGTGGTTATGTAGGAGTCATGATGAAATTTAAGAAAAAGTTACTCCCTCCTCCATCCTAATATTCATGGTTTTATTTTTATTTCGCGAAGTTTCAATATTATTGGCTCCTTTTCAAATATGATAAAAAAGTTTGTAAAGACTCCTTATTTTAATGTTTAATTTGTAAGTGTTTATTGATCTGTGTGCTGCAAACAAGGAGGTCAAGAATATTAGGATAGAGGAAGATAAATTTTGAGTATAAATTTTAATTTTAGTAAAAAATATGACCCATAAAATATAGTGTATAAAAATTTAATATTGGATATTTTGTGTGATCATGTCTAAAAAATGAAATAGTACAATTTTAAAGGACGACTCAAACAAATAATAACAATATAATATGAAATAATATCATCTCCGCTCATCTGGCGAACAGAGGCGACTAAAAGTGATAAATGTGGCAAGTAGAGGAACCTACGCTGCAATTACATGTCAAGCATAGGCAACCATGTGTGATTAGGGGTGTGCACGGGTCAACCGACCGACCGACCCGACCAAATCCGAACGACCCGACTAACCGACCAACCGGTTAAAAAAGTGGCCGAACCGGCCGAAAATAATGCCTCAACCGATCGAAAACCGACCCGACTATCTTTGGTCGGTTTTCGGCCGAAAACCGACCCGACCGAAAAAAATAAAATATACTATAATCCACCACAATAATCTACAATATTCCACATTTAGGGGTGTGAACGGGTCAACCGACCGACCGACCCGACCAAATAAAATGTGTATTTTAAATTTAAATGCAATAATCGGTCGGGTCGGCCGGGTCGGCCGAAAAATATTCAAACCGCCGCCCGACCGAACTAACCGAAATTTGAACAATTTTGAACCGAACCGGCCGAGTCAACTGCGGAACCCGACCGTTACCCGACCGAGTTTCGGCCGGTTTGGTCGGTTTGGTCGGCCGGTCCGGTTTTTGCTCACCCCTATGTGTGATCATCTTGCAAGTAGAGGCGTGTGGTCGACCTCTACTTAAACCTTTGCGGTTAGTAGGTTTGATTGTGGAGGCCCTGCACTTATGGGCCGGTGAGAATTTGAGATCGGGACTTTTTCGGTTCAGTCCCGAGTCCCGGCGGGATTCGGGACCCCGAATTCTGAATTTTTTGGGATTAGGATTGAAGAATTAAAAATTTCGGGACTCGCGCGTCCCAAATCCCGATCGGAACTCCCAATATTCCAAAATTAATTTTAAAATTTGGGACATTTGGTCTCGAATCGAGAAATTTTGGTCTTGTTCGGGATTTTGGAACCATTCAGGACTAATCACGACATTTTTTCGGGACCGAAACTGGAACTTACAATTTTTCAATTTCAGGACTCGGGAGTCCTGAAATCCCGATCGGGACTGGGACCTAGACCAAAATTTTGATAATTTTTGAGATTGGGACTTTAGGATCGGGACCGAGACTCCCGATCCTGTCCCGATTCTCACCCCTATCTGCGCTTAACGGATCTCCTAAGGGCTTTGAAGAGACATGCTAGACATGCTCTTCTTCGTACCTAACACCATGTCAGAATTTGTACATGGCATAATCATAGAATAACTAACTTACGTGTGGATATTCTCTAATAAACTGATGTCATCAAGGGATTAAGGTGATGTGGTTTGCTCTTATCAGAGAGGATATTGATGTAACACTATTTGCATGAGGTATCTATTACATATCAATTTACTTACTTATCCTTGGAGAATCGTGGATATTACTACAATACCCCTCATTCTCCAAAATTATAAATACTTTGATCATTCTACAATTTTATGGTAACAATACTCACTCTCTAAACTTATTCTCCTGGGGGACTACACCGACACACACGATTCAATTCTCAAAGTTTACTGCATGCTAACTTGATAGTCAAGTATGTTACAAGATAATCTCAACCATTTATTCGAGCTTGTTATACATGAGTTGCACTCAATGAATCACAAGATACGTGAATCGCAGTCGTTGATATATTGATTGAAATGTACGAAATCTAATTCTTTTGAAACATTCATACATTTTTTCATGAGGGTTGCTTTTTTAATCCAACATAGTACATCTAACATTTTGTGAGTGAAGGGACTAGTAAATTTGAAAATGTATGGAGAAAATAAACTGAGTTAAGAGAAATACGGAGTAAGCTGTTCCAAGTTCCAAGTTACATCTTTCTCCTAATAATAAAAGATATTAGTTTAGTGATTTAATAGTGTAAAAGAAAATATTTGATATTTTTTAGAGTATGTATAAATATGATACGAACAGACAATCAAAAAGCCTCAATTCTGATAGTGGCCCAGTAGGTGATGAATCGAAGCAAGATGCAAGAAGCAAGGAGAAAGTCGAAGCAAGCCCAAAGTCTCGTTGGCCCAAACGGAATAGAAATCCACCCATTAAGAACAAAGATTATGTTATGGGCTAGGGTTAAATTAACTAGTAGATAAGTTGCTAGACACTACACGTGTCGTTATCTTTTTGTTGGGACAGCTGTTACAGAGAAGTGTCTTTTTATCAGGAGGTGGAGTGTTACTAAAATATGAAAAAGAGATCTGTAAAGGACCATGGATTAAATGAAATTATGATTTCTTACTTCTTTCCCTTCCTTTGATATTTTCTTTATCTCGTCGTCCTGAAGTAGTCATTACATCCACAGTGGATCTGGCTGAATTCAACACTCTTCAAGGTGTCAGTATTCTGATATGTGACATTTTTGATATTCTCCGCAAGGAGAATTCAACTCTCGTTGACCTATTGGATTTGAGAAAAAAATTTGCAGAGGGTAGCTTAGGGTCAAACTATTCTGAGCAACATGGAATTTTGTTTTTCAAGAATCGCTACTACATCAGCCCAAATTCCACGCTGATCCCTAAGTTGTTGCATGAAGCTCATTCTACTCCTATGGCTGGCCATGCGGGCATCAAGAGAACTTTGGTTTGATTATCAGGACATTATTTTTGGCCTAATATGAGAGAAAGTGTTGAAAATTTTGTAGCTGCTTGTCTCATTTGTCAACAAACAAAGTATTCCACCAAACCCCTAGGTGGACTCTTGTAGCCTCTTTCTGTCCCAAGTGGAGTTTGGGAATCTTTGACCATGGATTTTATCACCGTATTGCCTCGTAGTCGGAGGTTCACAAGTATCATGGTAGTTGTGGACCGTTTAACAAAATATGCTCATTTTGGAGCTCTACCTCCTCAGTTCACAGCTAGTACAACAGCATCTCTGTTCATTGATATGGTAGTCAAGTTACATGGGTTTCCTACATCAATTGTTAGTGATCGTGATCCTATCTTCATGAGCCGTTTTTGGAAAACATTGTTTGAATTAAGCGGAACAAAGCTCCACCATAGTTCTGCTTACCATCCACAAACTGATGGGCAATCGGAAGTGGTTAATCGGACTTTGGAACAGTATCTACGGGCTTTTTGCTTTGAGAAATCCAGTACTTGGGAATCTTTGTTGTGCTGGGCCGAATACCACTATAACACCGTCTATCACAGTAGTATCAAGATGACCCCGTATCAAGCCTTGTATGGTCGTCTTCCACCGACTATTCCTGTTTACTCGTTGGGGTCAACGAAACTTCAAGCTCTCGATGAACTATTAACTGAACGAGATGCTCTGCTCCGCCAGCTGAAAATTCACTTGCAACAGTCACGACAACGCATGAAACAACAAGCTGATCGTAAACGCCGAGATTTGGAATTTAATATTGGCGATTTGGTCCTTCTGCATCTACAGCCCTACCGGCAGAAGTCACTTCCAGGCCATGTATCTCAGAAACTGGCGAAACGATATTATGGCCCCTTCAAGATTCTGGAACGAATTGGGCCAGTAGCATACAAGTTGGAACTACCGCAGGGGTGCCAAATTCATCCGGTCTTTCACGTATCACTCCTTAAGCCATTTACGGGAGAATCACCAGTGACAATTTGTGATCTTCCACCGGATACTCGCAATTCGCACCCTTGTCCCAAACCAACTGCAATTTATTCTTTCTGTAATATTCTCAGGCGAGGAGTGCTACAACAGCAAGCTCTTGTTCAATGGGAGGGTGAATCTCCGGAGCAAGCAACCTGGGAAGATCTTGCTACACTGCTGAAGGATTATCCGACGCTCAACCTTGAGGACAAGGTCGATTTTGAAGAGGGGAAGAATGATACGAACAGACAATCAGAAAGCCTCAATTCTGATAGTGGGCCAGTAGGTGATGAATCGAAGCAAGATGCAAGAAGCAAGGAGAAAGTCGAAGCAAGCCCAAAGTCTCGTTGGCCCAAACGGAATAGAGATCCACCCATTAAGAACAAAGATTATGTTATGGGCTAGGGTTAAATTAACTAGTAGATAAGTTGCTAGACACTACACGTGTCGTTATCTTTTTGTTGGGGCAGCTGTTACAGAGAAGTGTCTTTTTGTCAGGAGGTGGAGTGTTACTAAAATATGAAAAAGAGATCTGTAAAGGACCATGGATGAAATGAAATTATGATTTCTTACTTCTTTCCCTTCCTTTGATATTTTCTTCTATGGAGTTAATGCCACTCTAAGTGCACACATATATTTCCTCTTGTATTTTGTACTTAATATGCAGTAAGAGGTTAACAAAATATTTGCTTGAAAAGGATAGAAAGTTTGAACTCAGCGGTTAGGAACGAGGTTTCAAAACTCTAATTAGCGTAGATGGGTTCAGATTAATTTTGGACCTTACAAGAAATTAAAGTAGTTGGCTATTCGAAACAATAAAGAAAATATAAAATTATATATAATAGTCGATACAAATGAATAGTGGTGTTACATTGCATAATGAGGCGCGCAGAAATAAAATATTAGGCCACAAGGAGCAACATAGTTATTTGAGCTTGTTAATGGATTATACAGTAACTAGTTTTTCCATTTACGAACATTCAATAACATACTTGGACCCATAAATTTGATAAACTATTTCCATTTTAACATAATTTAAGAACACCCAAGCATTAACACTGTACAATTATTATGTATGATTATTTTAGCAGGCGAAACGTTCTCTCACTCATCATCAGCACTTAACAGACTCAGTGGGTCCAGTTACGCATATTTTATTTCGCGGGAATTTTTTTTTCTCTCTCTATACGTATAGCTTTTTGGCAATTGTATCTATATATTTCTATCTGCAGAGCAGAGGAGCTCCTTTTCTCTCTCTTCGGCGGTATCGAGGCTTACGCTAACGCTTCCTTCAATTCTAAGAAGATTTCTTGCTTTTCTCTGACCACCTCCCCATTCCCAGCAATTTTTCTTACTTTGCTTGCGGTGTAAGTTCATTTCTGCATTATTTGCTCTTCGCAATTTTCATTGTTCTCTTCCTGCACTTTTACTAGAAAAGGAATGGGGAGTTCGTCGAATGCGTTACGAGTTTTCCGTTTTCCTGAGATTTCTTGCTTTCTAACGGTTCTTGCAGCTGGTTATATTGATGCTTCTTGATATTTCTGCTAGTATTTTTTTTTCTTCCATTTTTTTTCCTTTTTGTTTCAAATGAGTGCGAATTTAAGAGCATTTTTGTTGCGATTGAGCTGATTTTTTTTGGATATGTGGTTCGCTTGATTGGGACGTGGATTCTTGGAGATTTTCCTAGTGAACTTTTATAGATATATAACCGACATTTGGGATTTTATTTTTTTATGTTGCTTTGGTTTTTATTTAAGTTAAAAGTTTTGCGAATCTAGTCCAACAATGAGTATGCATTGTGAATATGATTATGGAATTTCCAAATTTCTAACGCAAAATGACTAAGTAGATTTGGGTTTTCTTGAGAGCAATGTACATATGCTATAGCGCTACTTTAATCTAGTAAAATTATAACTTAGAATTCGGTGATTTAAGCTTTCAGCTCCCACGAGTCAGTGGCTAAAATTATTTACATCTTCACATAGTTTCAAGTTTTACTTTCTTGTGCAAATTCGAACAATTTAAATGTGAACATTTTGGGATTTATGTGGTGGTATTTATTGAACTATGTAGTTTGGTTTGTGATTATGGTGCAACAAATCATGCTTGTAAATGCTTTTTGGTATATATTAGGATCTTCCGAAGACTTGAGCTATATTTCAGAGATTAATGGAAATTTAAGTTTGCCTCCTCGATCTTGTTGCAAGGTTACTTGTTTTGGCTGATTAATCTACTTCCTTTTATCTCTAGCATGTCATTGATTGAAATTTAATTTTGTGTTTTCCTATCCTGGGCTAAACTAAAGCAGAGTAATTTTGTAATTTGATAGTGGTGCATGTCCCATTTTCTGATTATTTATTTTATTTGGTATGTTTGCTACTGCACTAGTTTATGGTAAGTTCTTGCATATTATGGTCAAAAACTAATGTCTGGATAGCCTGAAACTTTTCACAGATTTATTTTTTGTGTTCAGAGAATGTTTCCAATTTTTATGGAAGTTCAAAATTTCTGGTGACCTTATGATCTTCTCTGTCTGCCAGTTTTAAGTGTTAAGCATTAGGATATTTTTGGTTTAACTTATTTCTTTGTTTGGCTTAGAGCCTTTATAAACTATTATCTGGGAACTTAATAATGAAAGTAAAGAAAATTAATGGGTGCACTCGGATGAAATAATCTTGGATTCTTTGGTAAACCACTTGCGTAGACCAGAAAATTTGATAGTTTAATGAAAAATAATTGTGGTCTTTACTTAAAAATCATTGTGGTTTCTGTTCTCAGGAGAAGATCAACATCCTTACAGCATCAGATTGTTACTCTAAAAGAATGTTACTGCATTGTAGTTTTTGACTGCTAGAGTGAAGATGTAATGCATGTCATCTAGGAGCATGGGACATGTAGTAGGACAGGAGAGGAGCTCTAGACAACAACAAAATGTGGAGGCTATTAGAGAGAAAACACCATCTCCTTGGGTAGAAAAGGATATTGTGTTTCAAGGGAACTTAAGGAAGCACAGGGTTCGGCATTCTTTTAGCCATCCATACGTGGATGTGGGATTTCAACAAATTGAGAATGCGAGTTCTGACAAAGTCCAGTCCAAATGTTCAGGATATGAGCGAAAGCCTTCGCTTGGAGGCAGGGCATGTAATGATAATGAGCTTGTAAAGCACATGTCCAATTTACCTGGCTTTCTCCTGAAAGTGGAGAAGGAACACACCAGCCAAGAGAAGGCACTAAATTTTGGTGTTCTCGACTGGAAGCGTCTGGAGAAATGGAAGTACACTGAGCGTATGCCTGCTAAACTCCCCAAGAAAGCAATGCCAAGTGGAGATTCATTTGTTTCAGCAAGTGGGTTACCTAAAATAAGTCCAAACTTGAGGAAGCAATCCTCTTCACGCTCTCATTACCCCAGCCTGTCATATTCAGGCAAACAACCAGTTCCAGATGGTCCACGTTTTAGTTCACCTCAGCAACAGCAGTTTCCTAAAACTCTATTTATCAAGTCATCAAAGGAAAGAATAGGAAGCTACCATAATGAAGAAGAATATGTTGAGTCTCGCATATCTAAAGGAAAGGAAACATGTAAACATATATATGACACAGCAGAAAGTATCAGGGTTTCTAGGGAGCAAAAACATTTTCAGGAGGCAGGGAACTACTCTGACCAAAATTGTTCAGAAACAATTGCATGCAGGAGCAAGAGGACTCCACAGAGAGGGGTGATGGCAGAGAGGGAAGCTTCTTCTTCATCATCATCATCATCATCATCATCATCTAAGCATGGCAAACAGAAGATTTCTCTCCTCTCACATAACGAAGTTAGTGCTGATGGGAAGAAGAGTGAGACGAGGTTTGATGAAGTGAAACATATCTCAGAATGTTCCCCAGCAGTCCCACAGAATATTTTACTTCTCATGCCCAAAGATCTCCAAGATAACAGTTGCTCAGAAAGTTCTCTGTTTAGAGAATCCAGGGCCTCCCTTGATACACAACTGTCAGCAGCAACAGGGAACAGATTATCTGATTTTTGTTCTCCTGAGGAACTGTATTCTGGAGAATACCCTGCTGATATTCCTCACTCTTGTCCTCTTCCATCAAGTTCCTTGGAGCCTCATAGCTTGTTAGCTTCTCGTGCAACTGATGCAGTTATTTGCCCGAATGCAGATTATATCACCTCCACTTCATCTGAAGCTAAATTTTCAGATACGAGTCAAGAAACTATTAGACCCTCAATCCTTGTTGAAGCTTCCAATAGAAAACTAGCTGTTGTTGGTCAACAGTCCAATGTCAAAGGAAGATCTCCTTCTCCTACACGTCGGTTCAACTTTAGCCTGGGAAGGATGAGCAGAAGTTTTAGCTCTATGGAAGCAGTTCCACAATTCAGTTCTACTTATACTACTGTAAACTCTGGCCCAGTGAGACCTGAAGTAGCTCCTAGCATGCATAACTTTGATAGAGACCAGGCAAATGCTAATAGCAGATCAAGGTCTAGCCCTTTAAGGAGAATGCTGGACCCATTTCTCAAGCAAAAAACAAATAGTGATACTGCTCATCCATTTGGAAGCGTCCATTCTATGACGGCCAGTACCACACGCACCAAGGGACCACCACCTCAAGATACAAAGCCTGAGGCATCTGCTTTTCAGGCTCTTTTGCAACTCACTTTCAAGAATGGACTACCTTTCTTTAGACTAGTGGTGGAGAACAGGAAGGATATGCTAGCTGCTGCTGTGAAGAGGTTGCCAACGTCAGAAAAGATTAACCCTTGCATGATTTACTCATTCTACTCCGTTCACGAGATCAAGAAAAAGAGTATGAACTGGATCAGTCATGGGTCAAAGAGTAAGAGTTGTAGCCTTGGGTATAATATCATAGGTCAGATGAAGATTTCAAACATTTATCGTCTGAAAGTAAACAGAGGGGATGGCGGTGAATGTGATGCAAGGGAGTGTGTCCTCTACGGTATAGATCCAGGACAGGTAGACAAGCAGATGCTTGCATTTGTACCTAACAAGGAGATTGCAGCAATTGTTGTAAAGAACTCTAGTAGAAGGATTGGTGGTGGAGAGTTTATGGGTAAAAAGCAATGGCCTGAGGGGAGGAAATCTCCACGGCGCATATTTTCAGGAACACTCGAAAGCCAAGAAAAACATGAGTATAATGACACAGTAGTCATTCTACCTGGCGCAGTTCATGGTATACCAATCAAAAGTGCGCCGTCCTCATTAATTAGTCGATGGAAATCTGGTGGATCGTGTGATTGTGGAGGATGGGATGTTGGCTGCAAGCTGAGGATCCTTTCTGAGAGCAGAAAAAGCAACATTCAGAAATCCACATCTAGCTCATTTGATCACATTGATCTTTTCATGCAGGTAATTGTGATACTTCACAATATTAATACTCATTCTACTCTTGGAGCTGCTAAACTAACCAGTCTAATGCTTTTACAGGGTGAAGAAGAGAAGAGCAGGCCTGTTTTCAGCTTGAAACCATTTAGCGACGAGTTCTACTCTATAGAATTGGATCCATCAGTTTCTTTGTTGGAGGCGTTTGCTACGAGTGTAGCATATCTGACCAGTCGGAAATTTCCCGAAATTATTGACACCAAAGTTCAGTCAGTAGTAAAATATGTTCAAGAAGCCCATGTAGGAAGCAATGAAAGGAAAATACTGTCGTTTCAAGAGAAAATTCCTGCAGAGTATGTTACGTGTCCGCCCTTGTCTCCAGTTGGAAGGATCTAGAGGCATCAGAGTTTCATTTAAAGTTCTAAGCCACATCTAAATCTCAAAGAGAGTATGCTGTTGGCATTAATCACTGTATCATTTGGATATCGGTTTAGATTGGAAGGCAATGGTGATTTCTAGTTCAAAGATGACTAGTATTGTAAAGATATCTGCTAATGCAGAAAACACTTCTGACCTCTGTAAGTTTTGTTTATCTAATCTTCTTAATAAGTCCAGTTATATTTTGCTGCTTGCAATACCATCAAGACCGATGTGCATTTTAAAAAATGTTTATATGTGCATGTGTGTGTGTGTGTGTGTGTGAGAGAGAGAGAGAGAGAGAGCAATACTATGTAAAAAAGTGAACTCCAGAGCTGGCAGAAACTCTCAACCCTTGCAATATTACAGTAAAGGAACTTAGGTCTTACAATCTCGTACACAGACCAACTATCGATGCAAAAATAGTTTTCATGTCCTATAATAATGTCTTTCAAAGATCAACATAAGATGTATGATGAATACATATAAACCACTGACCATCAACCTTCTCGAAAAAGTTTGATGCAAAATGTCTTCCCCAGCTACTGCCCTTGGTCTTCACCATTTCAATGCAGGTAACGTATCCAGCTTCACCTCTCACGTGTACCTGAACAACCTTGATCTCAATCTCTAGTGGGAATTCATAATCTGCCCAAACAAATTCCCAGCTCCCCATTACAAGGTCATTTCCAGATATGCCGCTCACACCAGGGTGTACCACACATACGTGATCGTCCTTCGACCAAAGAGCTTGCATTGCAGCTAGATCCCCATTTCTAAACGAGTTATAAAATCTAGCATTTGCTGCTAATACTGAAGCCTTGCTGTCCTCCTGGAGATGGCGAAGGCTGTCTCTGATCTTTGCTGCTTGAGCATAGTTCTCTTCATTTATAGCTATCTGCAACTCTCGTTCTAATGTTTTCTCGTTCAGTAAGATATTCTCACCACTTGGGGTTCCACCCGACTCTTCTCTCGTAACATGACATGACACCAATGACAGTGATCGGGATCCTTGCACCAAACTTACTGCTCTGGAAAAGGAAAAGAAATAAGATATCTAATCTTATAGCTCAAACTAGAGTACATATTCAAGAAACCAAGAACAAAGTTGAATGAGTCACATAATATGATTAGGCACGCTTACTCAAATATAAGAAATTAGGTAAAGTCACTCACTCGTACTACAGCTTATAGAGGAAGCTCAACTCCAATAAACGAAAATGAGATTAGAAAATGTAAGAACAATATACCGTGGAGTTCGAGCATATAGATTATGGCAAAGCACCCCACCGATGCAGAATCTAGGTAAATTTCTACGTTCTCTGCAATCCAACAGTACCTACATTCATAATAACCATTCATATAAAAATTTCAGAACAAACTAGGCAGCTCATATTTTATATGCGATAACAAAACCTAATCATGATATCTTTCTGCACTTGAATAACTAACTTTAAAAGACCTAATTCGAGCAGTTCAATATGAAAGGAACTCAGCATTTAACTCAATTAATCGTCTCCGAAATATCAATTTCGCGCCTTATCATACACCAACACCTTCAACTATGTTCCACACAATCCATACCGTCAGCGCCGCCGCCTCACCAAAAGAAACAAAGAAGAAGAAGCGGAAAGAAAAAAGAGCAGGAAAAAGAACACAACTCTGCAATATTAAAAACGACCGTGGCAATAAAAAATTCGAGATAATACTCACAGCATCTTTTGCATTCCTGAAGAAACTGGTCCGGTTCAGCTGTGGCTTGAAATGCATCGCGGAAAATTTAGAGACCTCCATAGCAGGCAGGAAAGATCTCACCAGCTGCCTAAGAGAATCAAACAAATGATTGTTACAAAAAGAAACACCAAAAAATGCATTGTGACGATAATTTGTTGAGGAAAAAAAGCCTAGTTTCGATAACGAAGGATTTGGACTTACTCGTTGACTGGTAGCAGAAAACACAAGAAATGGATTGATACCTGATGATGAACAATAACAATTAGTGAAATAATTGCATAACTGCGTTGATCTTGGTAATCAAAACTTGACCGTTGGATTTAACAGAAGGAAGTTATCGTACCGGGCCATATGGGCCTTATTTGGATTCAACTCTGGACTTGGGCCCATAATCGAAACCCTATGTCCAAATTTAATTTTGTATGCTGCAATTAGCACATTTATTATTTTGGGGTATTTGGGAAGAATAGGAATATCATCTGTGTGTATTATTCCCTCCGTGTACAAAAGTTCTTTATATTTTGTCATTTTAGTTCGTCTACAAAATCTTTTTACATTTTAAACTTTATATTTATAGTAAGTGGTCCACTCAACTCATATACATAACTCAATTAAAAATAATAAATCACGTGAGACTCACTCAATACACACAATCACTTAAAAATACTCCCTCTCAGTTTGTTACATTTTCTTTTGGGCACGTGATTTAAGAAGAGTTTAAAAGTAGTATAAGTGGTGATATAAATATATATTATTTAAAATTGTGTCAATAATAAAATTATTTTAAAAAGGAAATGTAGCAAACTAGATGTGACAACTAAAAAAAACATAACAAACTGAGTGAGACGGATGAATAATAAAATAAGTGGGTTGAGTCAAAATGACAAGAACTTTTGTGGAAAAAGAGAATATTTTATTTACTATGTTGTGCATATAAAAAATTTAGATTAATGAAACAGAATAGTAACTTAAGTTAAATAATTGTTATAGGTGTCACTTTGTAGTTGTCATTATTATGTTTAATGATACTATATATTATAGACTCCACACAAAAGGTAAACGGCGGTGTTAAAAGTTATAGTGTTGAAATATACTTTTTTTCGTCTTATTTATTTTCTTACTTTGTTTAATTAAAAGTTAGTCATGATTCTGATCAAATAAACTCAAAAATAATAAAATGGAGAGAGTAATTTTTATTTTAAAATATTAATTCACTTTAAATCTCTTAATTTGTTCCTTATTATCACAAATTGTGACTCTTTCACCCTATGCAAAAACATTCAACTACTCCCTCCGTCCCGCGAAACATGTTACGTTTCTTTTCGGCACGGGATTTAAGGAGTTAGTGTTTAGTGTTGTAAGTGGGTAGGTAATAAAGTAGATAAGTGATTACACTTCATTTATTAATCTTTTAATCTATTTTGAAGTGTTTTTTTGTTTTTAATTTTTTTTATAATCTGAAATATTAATTTAAAATTAAATTAAATAAGATTTTTTTTTTCCAATTTCGATACAACCTGGGCAGTGAAGTTGTAACACAATTAGTAAGTCAAAATTGAAATTTTCTGAATTCAAAAGCAGCCAAAATATTTGACGGGCAGAGGCGAAAATACAAAAGTGAGAGCCAAAATTTTGAACTTTCCCACCTAAGTCAATTTACTAATCTATAAAAGGAGATTCATTACAATATGAGAAAATACAAAATACAAGAAAGCTAAAAAATGGTCAGGCGAGATCTCTCGACGCAGCAACGAAACAAAATCGTCCAATTCATTCTTGAAGGATGCAACGACGGTCAACCACCTCGAGGCAAGATGAAGGCAGCAACGGTGAAGTTCGCCATCTCCCAGCAAACTGTTTTCCGACTGTGGAAATCTGCAAAAAAGCAACGAGACGAGGGTCAAGCTATACATATTCGAAGCGGTAAGCTTACATACACACGAAAGAAGAGTGTTCACCTTGATCTCACATTTCTAGCAAGTCTAGATTTATCTAAGAGGGGCTCAATTAGGGGATTGGCTAAAGGATTGGAAAAAAGTAAAACAACTGTGGGGCGATAGGTGATCGCTGAAGATATTCGAACTCATACTTCAGCAATCAAGCCCGACTTAACAGCCCCCAATAAGCTGTTAAGATTGATGTTTTCTCTCCAAGCTTTACAGTTGGATAGGATTCTCAATGTAATCAGCTTTCGTAGTATGCACAACACAGTGCATATCGACGAAAAATGGTTCTATATCACAAAAGGTTCACGCAGATTTTATTTAGCTCCCGGAGAAGCTGAGCCACACCGTACTTGTAAGAGCAAGAACTTTATCACAAAAATCATGTTCATGTGTGCAATTTCAAGACCATTAATTGCAGAGAATGGAATTGTCTTGTTCGATGGAAAGATTGGAATTTACCCATTTTCAGAGGAAGTACCAGCACAAAGGAGCAGCAAGAACAGGCAAAAAGGCACACTTGAGACTAAATCCATAAAGTCAATCACAAAGCTAGTGATTAAAGATTGCCTAATTAACAAGGTAATCAATCCTTGTTTATTACTCCTATTCTAGTGCAGCATTTAATGCAGGAGTCAAGTGTGTATATGTTCTTATGTACCAACATTTAATGCCTCAACAGGTACTACCAGACATAATGTCAAAATGGCCACCAGGTGCTAGGAAAGAAATCAACATACAACAAGACAATGCAAGGCCGCACATTTCAGACAATGATAAAGAGTTCAGGGTTGCTGCAAGTCAATCAGGCTTCAATATCAGACTAGTGCAACAACCACCCAACTCCCCGGACTGCAATGTTAATGATTTAGGGTGGTTTAGGGCCATCCAATCATTACAATTAGAGACTTCAGCCAAAACAGTAGAAGAGCTCATAAATGCAGTGATTCAGTCATTTCATATGCTAGATGCTACCACTTTGAACAATGTATTTCTGAGCCTACAAGGATGCATGGTGGAGATAATGAAAATCAAAGGCCAAAATTGCTACAAAATCCCACATATGGGCAAGGGGGCTTTGATAAGGTCAGACTTACTACCCCTCAATTTGGAAGTGCCTATGGAGTTGGTCATTCAATGCCTCAACCATCTCAAAGAAGTGGGTTGTAATGAAGGAATGCAGGAGATCATGCACATAATTGGCTTATGAATGCATGTGTTTAAGGGGGAAAAAACTCACCATTTTTTGTATGTTTATGCTCTGTAAACATAGCTTTTGAACAATTAGCTGTAGACTATGTTTAGAGTGTAAACATGGTGCAATCTCCTTTTTTTGTAATGAATATACATGATCAAATAGGAGATTTTCAGCAACATCATCAAAAATCATCTAACAAAGTCACATATGCAGAGCTAGAAATTTCAGCAACATCATTAAAAATCATCAAACAAAGTCACATATGCAGAGCTCATAATTTCAGCAACATCATTAAAAATCATCCAACAAGCTTCACATATGCAGTTCTTCAACAATCAGCTACATCAATTTCGAATGACAAGAAAGGGGGCTGACCATAGCTAAAATTAAAGAAATATCTCACCAATTTCAGCAAAGAAAAGAAGGTTGACCATCGTCGCCTCTTTGGACTAGCATGATTGATCTCAGACCACGTAAATCCCTCCTTGAGCATCTGATTCTCAGCCTCTTTCACAGCGACGTCCCATTGCGATCCTTCCATAGGAAAAGGAAAGAAGACTGGACTCGAATCAGCGCATGAGAGGTCCTCAATCCCTGCATATGCGACCCCTCCTTCCTCGCTTGAAGAATCCTCCGGAAACTCCCAACCAGAAGACCCACCGTTGTTCCAGTAGGGGTCCGTGCTAATTAGGTTCGGGCGGCTCCTTTTCGCCTCCTGTTGGTCTCCTCCGCCACCGGCAAGCCCTCCGCTCCCATCGGTCATCGCGGCAGGGGGGCGGCGGAAGCGGAGCGCGCCGTATTTGAACTTGGTGTTGCTTTGGTCGGTGACAAATCTGGATTTAAAGCCAGATCCAGGTCGATTGAGGAGGGGGCTTCGACGTCCTTCGCCGCCGACGACTGTTTTATACATTTTTGGTCTCGTTTCTCTCATATTTTGGATTAGTATTTATCGATCAAGTTGATGCTTGGGTCTGTTATTTGCTACGTTGTAGGTGAAAGATCGACACATGTAGTAGAACAACGTTCGAGAAGAGAAACGAGGCGAAAAAGAGGTGAAAAGGTGAAGAAAAGGGCGTGGAGAAGGCAGAACGTGGGGCTAGCGGTCGCTAGCCCCTAGCGAGCGCTGGGCTACGCTATGAAGAGTGAACAGAACAAGGGGCTAGCGGTCGCTAGCCCCTAGCGACCGCTGGTCCCTGGAAAAGCTGAGAGACAGAACAGTGGGGCAGCGCTCGCTACCCCCTAGCGAGCGCTACCCTGGCGCGATCTCCTTCTTCTATTTAAACCTCCTCTGCGTGATATTTCAAGGCTCTCCTTCACGTTTTTATTTTCTAGTCTAGGGTTTAGACCACAAGAAAAAAACACTGTTAGCTAGATTTTCATTCCGTTCAAGTTCTTTACTTTGGATATTGTGGATTCATTCTGATTCAAACTCGGTGATTTATTTCAGTTCGTTATTTCCCTTTCAATTCGTGAGTTCTTTACTGCTTTCTTTATTGCTTTCTTTTACTGTTTAATGCATTCTTTTTCTTCGTGCTTTATTTTGATTAATTATCAAACTATTAATACAAATCTTTCAATCATGTTAATTAATCAGTTCAAGACATATTTAGATTTCGTTTCTTTAATTCTTCGTTCTTAGACTTAGGATTTAATTGTTTTCTTCATTCTTGCCTAGATAGTTCGCATTTATATTCCTTTTATCCTTCTTGCCTAGTTAATTAATTAGAGTAGTTAAAAAATCATAACCCCTTTCTTTAACTGCTTTCCTGTTCTTCAACGTGAATGAAGCCCTGTTTAGCCTTCCTTGAGAATACGACTTGGGTTATGCTTAATCACACTAATAACAATGATCTCGTCCAAATTGCGAGTAGTATAGTTCATTAAGCACGACACATTCCTTTAAGTATATCGGCTGGAAATATTCCTCGTACCCGTTACTGAATCCCTTTATTGGACAGTGGATCTGGTCTAAACAACGCCACGTACTTAAGGTTATATTTGCACGAAACAGCGACCTCACCGTCGATGGACGCTTCAGTGGTGAGGGGGCGGTGAGAAGTGATCCACCCATTTTTATCGGGATGAGGCGGCAACGACATGGTTCCAATAGATCGTTCGAAGCGGGAGAATCAACGGACTTCAATGGAGGAGATGAGATCGAGGGAGGGGCGAAAAAATTGAGAGAGATACAGACTTGAGAAAGGGATGTGAAGGGGTGGCGAGAATAACAAGAGAGTAGGTGCGAAATTGGGGTTCCAGCCTTTGAAAAAAATCTATTTGGTGCAATTAGCTTTTTAATTTTAATTAAACTCCCTTATTTTTTGTTAATTTTTACCTTAAATAGAAACGTAACATGTTTCGTGGGACGGCCTAAAATAGAAACGTAACATGTTTCGCGGGACGGAGGGAGTAATATTTAATTTTATCGTTAAAAAGAGTAATTTTTATTTTAAAAAGAATACAATTTTTTTTATTCGAACACAATCATATAATATTTTATTAAAATTGGTGTCGTTCTCAAAATTTTTATATTATATTGTTTGGAAAGGGATGTAGTATATGCTGCTATATATCTGTTGAAAAGGTAAAGAGAAAAAGAGGCTGACTTCCTATTCTTGATGTTGAAAAAAGCTGCTCAAATTTTGAAATTCTAAAAGAGTGATGTTGATGATTTTGAGAGGTAAATTGTTTAGTGATGATAGCTTTCATTTAGGATTTTAAAACTATGTCTTTGTTGAATCAACTATCAAATAATGTTGCACTGCTCCATTGTCACTCTAAATTTGACGCACTTTATTTATTGGGACATACAATTAAAAATAATATATTTCAAAAATAGTATCTCTTGAATAAGATGTGCATTTTACCACATTTATCACTTTTTATATTACTTTATACACTCTCCTTAATAATCGTACCGAAAAAAAAAATGTCAAGTTTAGTAGGATGGATGGAATTATATTTATCAAAATACATCAATCATACTTTTCAAGTCTCCTTAAAGTTGACTTAATTATTTTTGATAAATAAATTAATGAATAATATATGGAAACAAATTAACATTAGTGGAACAATTCAAAAAGGGAAACAAGTCAACATTATTAGCAGGATGGATGAAGTATTACATCTCTTCTTTAAAAGTGATCACATTACCTTTTTAGTCATCACATTAAAAGTAATTATATTCCCTTTTTTGTCGTCTTATTAAAAATAATTATTTTTTCAAATATAAAAAAGTTTTGCTTTTAATATTTTTTTAACAAATACTTTATTTTCTTAATTTTTGTAATGTATCTCTTGTAACTGTTTTCTTTAAACAAAATTGAGGGAGTAGTAAGGTGTGAAAAATAGTACTCTTTACATCCCAACTAAGACTATGCGTATTCTTTTTTGAGTCGTCTCAACTAAGTTGTGGCGTTTATTTTTTAGTACAACTTTTTACTCACATAATTTTAAATAGTATAATATCCATATTACTATTTTACATTACTTTTCAATTTTCCTAAAAGTTGTGCCCAAAAGTAATCTCCAATCTTAACCGGGACGGAGGGAGTATACGTTAACAATATAAGAAGGAATATGTAACGTAGTGTGTATTTACATTACATATACATATACCCTAATCCCACACACAAGGGAAAATTTCAAAATTTATGTGGACCCTACTTTACTTATATGCAAAGAGCGAGACAGGATTTAAGATGTATTTTAATTTAATTTTGTATCCTTATAAACACATCCAAGGAGTATATTGATATATTTTAACAAAAAAAGGTATAAACTAATTATTTATAGGTAATAATAGATTTAGATTATTCATAAAAAGTAAATATCTAAATTCGTAAACTACGCTACACCTACCTTTTGATAAAAATATAAAATGGTGTTAACTCTAAACACTACACACATTCTAATACATGTAATGTAAATGAACTGTTTTACGTATATAAGTATTGTAATGTTTCTCTTTTTAAAGAAAAAATTATTGTAGCAATTCAGTTGGCATTTATCTGAAGCAGGAATATTCGTTGGGGGGCATTTGGGTAATTAAAAATCTAAAATGCAGGTTTTGGTAGATTTTTCACGGGCACCATTTTGGAAATTTATTCCCCAACTTTATACGAAATGTAAAATGACAATTCAGGAAAGCACAAAAGCTTTAACTGAAAGTTGAAAGAAATATGGCAAAACTAACCGTGACTTATTTTCTCGATTTCCATTAATGTTCTTAAGAATATTCTCTAGTTTCTAACATGTATTTAGAATTCATTTCTCAATTACATGTATTTAGAATTCATTTATTATTATTTAATTAGTATTAATTATTAATCATATTCAATTCTTAATACTCACAAATTAGGTTTACTGATTTATAATTAGACTCAATTTATAATTGTTTAAATAATTTATAAATAAAAAGATGGGGAAAGTATTTTTATTCTGTCATCGTCCTAGTCCTCACTTTTTATGTCCAAATCTTTAGTTAACTATATAAATTGATACACAAATTTCAGTATTTTAATATTTGGGTTATAAAATACATGTTTAAATACATTATAATTGATACATTTACACCGTTTAAACGCGAGCGAACTAAATTTTTCGTTTAAAAAATATCAACATTGTGTATAGTTGTAACAATCTTAATTAATAGAGTTTACATCAATTTATAATTTGTTCCTCCCTCCGTTCATGAAAGAAATTCCTAGTTTGACCCGGTGCGGGTTTTAATGTAGTGCTTTTGACTTTAATAATGATATGTAGTGAGTGGAATAGGAATCCCACTTAAGTATTATATTAAATTGAGTTGTGTAGAGAGTGTGGTGGGTCCATTACCATAAATGGAAAGTTTAAAGTAGAAAGATGTTTTGTGGACGGACGAAAATAGCAAATTAGGAACTTGTTTCGTGGACGGAGGGAGTATATGCTAAAAAATAGAATATGGGCTGATACAGCGATACTTGCCTTTCACGATTTGTGTATCGTTTCATCAACAAAAATAGACTGTACGTATAAATTACCTTTTAAAAAATTGCTAAATATGAGTATCCAACAACTTTATATACATAATGCATCTCATCATTTTTCCACAACTATTTTCCCTAATCATGCCAAACAACCTAGCTACCTACCCCTTTCATATAACCAATTATCATATACCAAATTCTATCCTAAATACTAAAAGTTATGTGTCTTGAAGGTCCAACAATAATAGATACTCCAAGGTTATAGAAGAAGTGAGCCAAATAATTTAACGGGTGTTTGACTAAACTTATTTTAAAGAGCTTATAAGTTCTTGCAAGAGTTTATAAGATGGAGTATATAAGTTGTCAAGGTATTTGGATAAACGAGCTTATAAGCTCTTTTAAAGTGACATAAAATGTTATTTATGTAATTTAATTGCAGCTAATTATAAGTTCATGAAGAAAATAAAGTTGGGCTATAGCTACTTATTTTTTGAAAAGCTTATAAGCTTCAAGAGCTTATTTTTACAACTTATAAGCTCTCAAAGAATTTAATTTACCAAACACTTTGAAAGAATTTATAAGCTCCTAAACAACTTATAAGTTGTTTTATAGAGCTTATAAGCTCAACCAAACACCCAATAATCTCTTTAATCTTTACTCAGAGATACTTTACATTGTAGCTCTTATATCTCAAAACTCTTTATTCAACAATTTTTAAATTTTGTACTACAAAACTGATACTCCATTTGTCAATGAAATTGTTATTCAAGTTGGCCCAATATGCATTTTTTTTTATAAATAATTTGACTTAAAGTGTATTGTATATTTAGTAGAGTTTAAATTTCACTTAATTTATTATTGTTAATTAAATTATATATATTGAGTTGACTCGAAGTTTACTAAATAAATCAATTGACAATTTTATGAACATACCATAATAAAAAAAAAGTAATAAAAGAAATGATCGATGAGGGATAATATTTTCTTGATTGATGATAGTTTTATCAAATACTCCATCCATGCATACCTCTCGTTCAATGGGGTTCATTCATTACATTCACAATTATTTAGAAAATTATATATGTGATTAAAAAAATTAAAAGTGCTATGACTCGCATTTAGTATATAATTATTTTATTTTTTGAAATGTGCTTGATTTAAAAGGGACAAAAAAAACAAACGAGTAACTTCTAATATTCATAAAGGGCTTGCCCATTATAAAAGGCTATATATCGTGGCACAAGTTTCGATTACTTTGGGTAAATTATACTATTAGATTAAGTCATTAAACGCGTTTTGTTAGAAACAAAGCGAAGTTAAATAATCGTGGAACATAATTAGCAATAGTGCAATACAAATGTTAATGTAGCGTTTACTTTGGATGATAAGAAAAATTGATAAAATTAGTCCAAATTAATCTAATATTTATTTTGATGGATAAATAATTAATTACTTGATTTTTGTTGTAAATAATTATTTAGTGGACATTACTTAATGTATAGATTAGGGTTTCTATTCCTCTATTGACTTGTATATATAGATTAGAAACCCCACTTTGTAAAGATAGAACGTGAATGAAAATACAGTTTCACATTGCTTCTTCTACAATTCTCTTCTTTGTTCTATGGTATTCTTTATTTACTTTGTTCAATCAATAGTAGAATAAAACCATGTTACAACACGTTATCAGCCCGAGTCTCTATCAACAAAAATATTTCTCAAATTTTCTTGAGTTGGCATTCAATCTCAATTGGGTAAAACGTGAAATTGAGATTTTGCACACCATTATTTTGAATCTGGAGTCCCTTCGCCGCCACCAGCCGTCTTCATCGACAACTTATGCCTGAATTAATTACATATTCTTGTTCCCCTATTAATCTCAAGAAATTTGACACTGCTTTTGGGTCGTTTGTCGTCTCCCTACCAAACCAGGGTCTTGCGCCGTCAACTCTATTGGAGATGACCATACTGCATCTGATCAGTCTGGGTGTTGGCTACTTATTAGTGAATTAATTCCTTGGATTTTCGCTGATTTACATACTGTTCTTGCGACTGGGTTTCATTTTTTGCCGCAGAACTTGAACGTGATTTTCACGAAGGCTAAAACAGCGCTACCACCATCTGTTGTGACGGGAGGCTCACCAATTTTTTGTGACTTTGGGTATTTTTGAGTGGCCAAGTTTGCTACGTGTTCTTTCCTCATTGTGGGCCCACCATTTATGTGGAATTTGAGTGGAATTGGGCTGAAGTTTTGTGCATTAATTAAGATTCTAAAGCTTTCGAAAAGTGTGATTATGGCTGTGAATGATTTGCTTCACCATGGTTCCTGAATCTTGAGAAATTCGGCCTCTTTGGATCATGCTTCTATCGGTCCGGTGTGTGGGCCATCCAAATGGCTAATGCATGTCCTGCTACATTCTGCACTGCCTATATTATTGGAGAGAGGGTATTTTCTTCATATAGTTTCTCTTTGAAAGATACTGGAATGGAATCTATTGGTTTTCTTGGCTGGTGTCTATTGACTAATGATGCCGATTTATTGCACGTGGAAGAATATATTAATTTATTAATTTCATTCTGGCATGAGAAGAATCTGCACCATTGATTAATATTGTTATCTCATCAGTGCAGTGGGATTTCAATATTTTGAGTTGCTTCAATGATCCTTTAAGGATTTTCATTATGTGAAAGCTCATAGTATGTCTTTATCTATATTTACACGAAAGAGCCTTTATATTTATGGCTCATAAAGAATCTGCAAGAAGATTTTTGCAAAGCATCAGGTGTTCTTAAAAGTGGTGTTCATTGTTTAGCATTGTTCAAGGAAAAGGAGTTTTTCGAGTGCATGATTTCTAACAGCCAACTGATCCACATATTCTCTACCCTTCTGCAAGCAGCAAAGCTCGTGTTCAATATCCAGGGGCCCAGACTGTCATTTCTGTATGTATGGTGAATTTTGGCTGTGCTTATTATAGTTCTTGACTTCTTGATAACATTTTCGCCGGATTTGTTCACACCTGAGCCGTCCCGGTAGAACATTCATAATTCCCTGCACATAACTCCGATTAGGGTGATATCGGTGGCAAAAGAAAGCTGACTCCGAGACGAACAACTCTTATTTCTGGGCACAAGTCCAAATGAGGTCATCTAGATGGTCAAACGAGCCGCTGAAGTTTTCTGTCATGCACAGCAAATTAATTGCGAATCCATTGGATATTCAAGATGTGTTTCGAGTCACAAATTAATCTAATATGTCGTCAATCCTTGAAGGTACGGTGGTTTGCCCTTAGGAAAGAATCGTGTCTTTCTTGTAAGGTATGTTCGTCTCAACGCTCTATCTAGATATGTGGATAATCCGATTGAGTAATATCGAATTTGTTATGCAAGAATGCTGCCCTTTTCTTGATATGGAACACTTTAACAAATATTTCACTTCTTATGCATAAACATCGTTTTATGTTTGCAATGGTACCTGAAGTTACTATATGCATAAAGGGTTTTCTTTTGCTACTCTCTATGACTGTTTATTTGGTTTGATTAAGAAAGTTTGTTCTAAGTAAACCGCATAGTTTTTAACTTACATGGTTATGTCAAGGCATGCTCCGGAAGTGAGGCAGAAAGCTATTAGAAATCACCAAGCTTTTGTTAATGTTACTTGATCATTTACTCTTGAAATTCTGTTGACAAGATTAATTAGGTTTTTTGATTATTATATCATGGCATGCTAAACATTACTACATCTGACTCTTCATAATCTCATGATCACAACAGAACAAGATTATGACAAGTATGAGAAGTATATATGCCTCATAGGATTTGAATTTCATATACCCATATAAGTTGTTATTTTTAAGATAGTACAACTAATATCCTTGAAGGATATCCGATCGTTTAGATTTGAACATAAATTGTTGCTCTTGAAGTAGTACAATTAATATTCTTGAAAAATATAATATTAAATGCTTATTAATCTCGAAGATTATTAAAATTAAAAGCATTACCAACGATAACAATATTCAGATCATTGGCTTCAGAAGAGCTTATTAAAACTTATTTTTATCCAAATATTTGAATATCGTGATCATCAATACAATATTAAACCAAAAGTAATTGAAACCAAAGGTCACCTCTGAGAGTAAGACATTATATTGTGTCTATATATTATAATGTTGCGAAAAATTAAAGACCCAAATTATTCTCACATTATAAAGGCATGAATGCTTGGGTCACCCCCTTATATAATTAGTGTGTGATATAAATAAATCATTTCCCATCTGCTATTTATTTATCATCACCAATACGTACCGAATGAACTCTAGAAAAATAAATTTATACTCCGTCGAAAATAATTATATCTAGAGTCAATAATTGAGGATCAATTTCTAAATGGTACGTTTACAATCCAATCCAACTAAAATACTATTTTCGGCATTAGGGGGAGAATATAATATGATACAAGAATGCCGTGAAAATCTTGTTGGATTTTATTGATTGAAATACACACACTAATGAATATGAACCAGAAGTTCAATATATTCTTAACTGCCAAATGCACCATTAAGAATCGAAAATCTCTGAATGAAATAATCTCCTATAAGCATAATATTAGAAGTGTGAGATCGATATGTATATTTCTAAATGAGATCTCTGAATGAGATCATCCAACTAGAAGCGTGAGATCTCTAATGAGATCAATCCATCTATGCTAGAAGCATAACAATAGAAGCGTGAAAAATACATTGGTGCTAAAAGTGATAATCCGCGGGATAAAAATTTAATAAATCACTTCACTCCAAAACCTCTCGAAGAGGATCGTCTTGAAGATGGGAATCACAGTACACTTGCACGTGCACTAAATAATAATAATACTGTGATTACGGAACGACCAGATCCAAATATTATGGGAAATGAAATAAATCTGGTTTAAATATATATTGATGTTGACTTGAAGATTGTCAATATAAGGAGAGTAAAATAAATATACTATAGTTGTCGACAACAAAATTTTGCCTCAAGACTTGCTTACTAATTGATTATTTTGGATCCAAAAGCTAAACTTGAAAGATAAGTGCCAGAAGCACTAAATAAAGTGAAAAAAGCAATCGAGGCAGAGTTAACTCGCTAAATAGACAAAAGTCTTTTGTAGTACATGCACAATGGAATGTGGTCCCGGCAGGACACATGAATATTTGTACAATTAGAAATAAATAATATAGTCCATGTAGGACACAATTGAGTGCTTGTACAAAATGATAAATGTAATGAATGAGTTGGTGATGAATAAAGCGAGGTTGACTCAAGGATTATAGCAGAAATCCTTAATTAATTACATATACTCTTCTATCAAATTAAAACGTTCCGTTATCAAATAATCCTGGCAGTAACCATGGATATAAATATTCATTTCAATATAAGTTGTGACTATAATTATGTAAATAGTCACTGGACAAATATCTATATGATTGTCCCTGATGGACATCATAGTTCATATATTTAGGAAACATGAACTCGCAACATGTATTCTCTCAAATAAGATTATTATATGCTTTGTGCTAGTTGAAAAATCAACTAAATGAATTCTTCTAGAAGAAGATGTATGATAATAATGACAAAGTTTGTTCTTACTTGATTACCAATAATTATGTTGATGTATATTTTTGTATTATTAAACACACAAAGTGTTTGAGAATATTAAGTTCATGCCTTATGACAGAGATTTTGAATTTGAAAGACTTGAGTAAGTCTAAGTACTATCTCGACATGCAGATCGAGAAGAAATTCATTTTTACCAGTCAATCTTTTCAATAAGGTTCTATATAGAACATACCTTTGATAGATAACATCCACTTTGCCCCGATGATGTCTCGTCACTTGAAGTGAATGATCTCAATTATACCAAAAGAAGATAACCAAATAATGTTGGACCAGAAGTTCACTGTTTGAAGTGCTAGAAGCACAAATTAATGTATCAGGCCTAATTCAAGAAAACTTGATTTTCTAGCAAAATATATTATTTACTCATTGGATGAGATATTTAAATGATATATTTTGTGTATGATTGGTTACCTTCAAGATACACAAGTTGTGTATCTATATTGGTACAAAATTTGAGATTGACATTGGTGGATGATGATTAATTGATCCTCATATGATTTGATCTTGGACTGGTATAACGACATAAACATGTCCCCATTTTTTCTTATAAGGAATAATAAAATGTGTTGCACAATTGAGCTCCTGTAGAGCAACGACAAGTATGTCTACTCAATTTTCTCCCCATAATTATATTTAGAACTATATTGAAAATCTTATGTTTAGATTGTTCAATTGAGGGGGAGAGATAATTTGTACATAATCCAGAAGATCAAGTCTTGAAGACCAAATAAATAATCTCGAAGATTAAATGTCCTGAAGACTAATTAGTTGTACTCTTTTTCCCTTGCTAAGTTTTTCTCACGAGGTTTTCTTAGTTAAGGTTTTTAATGAGGCAACTTGTGCAATACACATATATATTGTATATCAACACTCCATTTTCTATATCGGAATATATTCATGATAATTGAATACATAGATTTAGAAGATTATTATCTTCAGGGGGAGCGAATATTCCGAAACTAGTTTGAAAGTTAGACCTGAATGTCTACTTTACGCATTGAAGGCGATATAATGTTGTACTCTTTTTCCCTTACCAAGTTTTTTCCCATTGGGTTTTCTTGGTGAAGGTTTTTAATGAGGCAACAAATTAAGTGTATGACATATACTCTTTTCCTCGACTGTTTTATCCCCCAGGGTTTTTCAACGAGGTTTTTAACGAGGTATGTACATCACACAGTAATGTCCAAGGGGGAGTGTTGTAAATAATTATTTAGTGGACATTACTTAATGTATAGATTAGGGTTTCTATTCCTCTATTGACTTGTATATATAGATTAGAAACTCCACTTTGTAAAGATAGAACGTGAATGAAAATACAGTTTCACATTGCTTCTTCTACAATTCTCTTCTTTGTTCTATGGTATTCTTTATTTACTTTGTTCAATCAATGGTAGAATAAAACCATGTTACAACAATTTTGAACTAATTTTATAATCCTATCTTCAAATAATCAATCACATGTTTTATTAATCCAAATAATCACTACACCTAATCACATATTTTATTAATCCAAATAATCACTACACCTAATAGTACTATAACAGTAGAGACAGCCATGATGCAATGCAAGGTCTCCAAATCCATAACTTTATTTCAAATACAATTGGCGCATTCAGAAAATCTAATTTATAATTCAGTCCATTATCTAGTAATTACCTTTAATCTTATGATTACTCTTACTTTTTCTTATATTGCATCGAGATTTCATAGCTTTTCGGTATAATTTAATTAATATTTGTTAATTAGGATTAATTATTTCATGAGTATGATTTAAAAACAAAGAGAAGAATTCTGTACCTGGTGATGACTATGGTGTGGGGGTTGATGACATGGAAAGGTAAAGATATATGTGGACTCAAAGGGTGTAATTGAACCGAATACTGTCAGGCTCGAGTTCGGCTTGTTTAAAAATTTGAAAATCAAGCTCAAGTTCGGTTCTATAAATACAAATCAAGCTCGAGTTCAATTCGTTAATTATTCGATTTAATAGTAAATTCGAACTCGAACTTGACTCGAGTTTGTTAAATATTCGAGTACGAGTTCGTTAAAAAGCTCGTTTATTAAATTATTTTGTTAATATATATATATATATATATATTTTTATATTAATTTGATAAATTTGTGAACTAGTTCGTATATAAAGTTCTCGAACTATTTAAAGCTCGGCTCATTTTTTAAGTTCGTGAACAAACTCGTTAACAAAGTTTGTGAACTAATCTCGGTTCGTAAAATAATATTCGAACTTATTCGCAAATTTTTCGAACCGAATACCTTTAGGCTCGAGTTTGGCTCGAAAAATTATTCGAACTCGGTTCAAGGCTCGAGTTCAGCTCGTTAAATAAATGAACGAATTTTTATCAAATCGAGCCCCGAATAGTTCATGAATAGTTTGGTTTGCTTACACTCCGGAGTAGGCTGTCTGTCCTGTCCTGTCTTGCCCCTTTTAATTTTTATTTTATACACTTTTTTAATTGCCTTTTAGTTTTTATCGTTAGGGTGCGTGAAAAGTGCGGATATAATGAGATTAGTGCATCATCAAGCATTGACGGATAACCTAATCAAATATCATGTGCCTAAGATTAAATTATTGGCAATGGCATGCTGAGTGATAATTAGGTAGCTGTGTTCAATTCATGCTCAAAACACATATTCTATTCAAAATCTCTAAAGTCAACATTTGTTTTAAAGTTATAAGTGCTATAACGATTACATTCGGATTGAAATACAATTTGAAACATTTCCCTCCGATCCAGACGGAGATTCTCATTTTCCTATTTTCAAGTATTGTCTATTTGTGTTGTGTGCAATAATTATAAATTCATTTTAAAAATAAAATTTAGCAGTTATAAAAACAGTATTGATAAAAGAAGATAACCAAATTATTAACATTTGGCGATTGAATCATAGAGTAATTTTATTTGTCTATTTATATTACTCTTTTATTCTCTAATTATTATTATTATTATTATTATTATTATTATTATTATTATTATTATATGACGGACTCATTTAAGCACACATAATAAACCTAATTAAAGGGAATAAGAAAATAGATTATATTTTGAATACCACACACATATATATACATCCAAAAACTTTGTGCTTGACCAATTAAGGCATGTCTAGCTAAATATATAATACTCTATGATTTATGAACGTGGTTGGTTAATTAATGAGGGTATGCAGGTCATGATTCTTTAACATAAATGGAACATTTATCAGAACCGAATCCAACTTTGAGACGCATTAAACAAGTTTCTGGATATATGTTAGGTTATATTAGGTCAAATTGATCGCTTATTCTAAATTTGCATTTATTTTTTAAGTATAGAACTATAGATGGGAGTATAATACTTCTGTTATGTATTGGGTTGGCATCTTGATATGATCGATCGATCATCAATTATTTTACAAAGTTGTCTGTCACAAAATAGTTAATGGAAGTTTGGTTTAGTGAATGTGATATATTAGATTGCTAGGATAAGAGATGATTAGATTATTTGAATTATATAATCATGTGTTTAGTTTGATTGATTATAATGTTTGGTTAATTACGTGATTATAACTAAAATATAGAATAATACCTAAATTGCCCTTTCTAGATATATGTGGGGTGTGTGTTTACTTGTATTTTTGTAAATAATAAAATTGATTAAGATAGTTTTGTAAATTTGCATTTTGGAATGATACTTGATTAATAACCAAGTCTAATCAAGTCAAAATTGAGTTGATTAATAATCAAGGAATTCATTGATTATATGCGGACCGAATAATCTATCTCGGGCCAAATCAAGCAAACCAAACACTTAATTATGCTTGATTATTTTATCAATTACATATAATCAAGACTAATCAAGCAAATCAAACATACCCGAAACATAAAAAAATTCTAAAAGTGAGAAGGAATATAAATTACATTAAGGCACCCCATTTGCATGCAACAACACTAATTATCAAACGATTGAGTTACCATTATTATATATGGTGCAGACCTGTAAGTAGATGATATTAATGTGTACAACCACAATGACAGTAACTAAACAGTACTAATCTACGTAAGAATAAAAGAAAATTAACCAAATTAATATTAGGTGGAAATTCATTACAAAGTTCATGTACGAAGGCTCCGAAGAGTTTGTAGTTCATACAATTTGTATAAACGTGACAAAGTTGTTGATGTTCTTATCCCATGCCTCATCGAGCAGATTCCATGCAAAATTAAACAGGCCTGAAAAAATGGTTGGGGTTTTCATAAAAATACTTTGCCAGACCACTTGGCAGAACAATCCACATTCAAGGTCTCGTCATCAGACCTCGTAAAGCGCATAGGCTTTAGCAAATGCTGGTAACACATATTTGTCTATCACGTATTTATTTTTGCTTTCCAGATGAGCACAACTGATATTATTCTATATCAATATTATATTTCATGGATCTTTTATCCATTATTTTTTAAATTGTATCAATTTCCTAATAATATTCTCTTTATGTATATATAGAATATATTTTATAAGTGATAAAAATGAAATATCTTGTTCAAATGAGACGTATATCCACATAGGGATATAGACATGCGGAAAATAGTGTATACATATACATATATATCAAATCTTGTTGTAATATTGTTCTCCAATATCCAATTAATGATGTAAATAGTAAAGAGAACAATATAAGAAGAAAGAGATCGAGAAAAGGCTAAGAGAAGGAAAATTGAAGAAGCGGCGCCGAGAAAAAGAAATTGTAATATTATTCACATCTATTTTTACTTTACAAGATAGGGTTACATATATATATATATATATATATACACACACGATAGAATAAAATAATACAAACCCTAATAATATAATAAGTAATGTCCACACAAAATATAATTATTTATAACACTCCCCCTTGGACATTATTGTGAGATTTACATACCTCGTTAAAAACTTTGCTGAAAAATTCTGTGGGATAAAAATAATAGAGTAATTAAAAAAGTATATGTCATACACGTACATAATACATTATTTGTTGTCTCGTTAAAAACCTTCACTAAGAAAACACAATGAGAAAAAACTTGATAAGAGAAAAAAGAATACAACATGATATAGCCTTCAAGGCATAGTAAGGTAGACATTCAGGTCTAACTTAACTAAGAAAACCTCCAATACTAAGAATATATTTTGATGGAGAAAAATGATACATAACATGCAATTTATATTGTATTGCACAAGTTGCCTCATTAAAAACCTTAAATAAGAAAACTTCATGTGAAAAACTTAGTAAAGGGAAAAAGAGTGCAACCAATTAGTGCTTTGGACGTAATCTTCATGATGATTTATTTGGTTTTCATGACATAATCTTCATGATTATGTAAATCATCGCTCCCCCTCAATAAAACAATTTATAAGTATGACAATTTAATATTATAAACATATTCCGATATAGAAAATAGAGTATTGTCATACAATATATATGTATTGCACTAGTTGCCTCATTAAAAACCTTAACTAAGAAAACATTGGAAAAAAACTTAGTAAGAAAAAAGAGTACAACTAATTAGTTGTTGGTCCCGAAACGAGTGAACTGAGTGTATGGGGGGGGGGGGGGGAATACACTAGTCAGATTTTTAAGTTTTAAAAGCTTTTGTGTCTCCTGAACTGAAGGGAGGTAATTCAGTTAGAGTTGAGTACTTCAGATAGGAATCCTTCAGTTTACACTGAGTGTTTGACTGATGGACTAATATCTTAAGTGTGCGGAATGTGGTGGTTTTAAATCTTACTCGTTTGCTTCAGAAAACTTAATGCAGTGTTTCTTTTTTCACTTAATCAGTATTCAGTTGATGATAAATAAGGAATATGAAATACTGAAAGATAGAGAGAGAGACAGTGATTTGGTTTGCGTGGTTCGGAGATAAAACTCCTACGTCCACGAGTTCTCGATGTTAGTCGAGGGTTTCCAAATTCATGGAGATGATCTTACAGTGATTTTATAGATGACTTAGATAAGTCAAATCACTCTTCGGTTACAAGAATTTATCGCTTTAGAACACTAAGGAATGAATACTGAATACTTAGAGTGTTCTAACTGAAAGATTTGAAAGCTTGAAGGCAGAGATAGCGATAGAGATTTGATAGCAAGGTAACCGGTTTCTTGAAGTGTTGAAGCAGCGGGGTATTTATAGTGCTCTCTCAAAGATATAGCCGTTGTGAGATAAAGCTTTAATTTGAATTTCTTCCCGTTGGAGTCTTTGACTTTTTGCCATATTTGGTGTCTGACACAAGGATTTTGTTTACCTACCGAGATCTTTGCCAAAAATAGAAGTGCCTACGGACTAGGCTTATCTCTCAGTAGAAAACTTCAGTAGAGGGCTTCAGTGCAGACTTCAGTGGAGAACTTCAGTGTGGGCAATCAATACTGAACTTCAGTTTGTCGTGGACTTAGCTTCTAACTTCAACTTCAAAACTTCAGGACAGACTTCAGTGGAGAAGGTCCTTCAGTTTTGGGATAACTTGAATCTTCAGTGGAGATGTCCTTCAATGTACCTGAAAAAATTAGAACTCCCTAACATATGAGTTCTTAGACAAAACACTAAGATTCAGTACTGGTCTTACTACATCTTTCAGGGGAGGTATTGTGATCTGAATCAAAACACTTATAAATATTTCCCAACATTAGTCTTTAGGACAAGTAATCTTCGGGATTATATATGATATTCATTACATGATCTTCAAGATTATATATAAATTATCGCTCACCCTCAATTAAACAATCTAAACATAAGATTTTCAATATTTTCAATATGTTTCTAAAATATATAATTGTGGAGAGAAATTTGAGTAGACACATATGTGACATAATTTGTTGTCGACAACAATTCTTAAGGCATAATTTGTTGTCGACAACTATAACATATTTATTATACTCTCTTTATATTGACAAACTTCAAGTCAATTCAATATAAATTTAAACCAGATTCATTTCATTTCCCATAATATTTTGATCTGGTTGTTCTGTAATCACAGTATTATGATTATTTAGTGCACGTGCAAGTGTACTGTGATTCCCGTGTTCAAGACATCCTATCCAGAAGGTTTTTAGAGTGAATTAATTTGTTAAATTATTATTCTGTGGGTTATAATCTTTAGTACTAATACATATCTCACGCTCATATTGGTATGCTTTTAGCATAGAGATATTGATCTCATTCAGAGATCTCACACTTCAAATGTTATGCTTCTAGCATAAAAGAATTGATCTCATACCGAGATTTTTGGTTCTTATTGGTGTAGTTATAAGTATTATAAAATATTTAATCACTCATTTGACAGTTAAATATATTGAACTTATGGTTCATATCCATTAGTGTGTGTATTTTAATCAATTAAATCCAATAATATTTTTACGACATTCTTTTATCATATTATATTCTCCCCCCTAATGCCGGAAATATTATTTTTAGTTGGACTAGAGGATAAACGTACTATTTAGAAATCGATCATTAATTATTGACTCTAGATAATTACTTTTGACGGAGTATAAACTTAATTTTTTTAGACACCGTTCGGTACGTTTTGGTGATGATAAATATAAGTAGCAGACGAGAAATGATTTATTTATTATCGCACACTAATTAATAAGGGGGTGACCCAAGCAATCATGACTCTATAATTTGAAAATAATTTGGATATTTTTTAAAATATAATTCAACAACATAATATTTTGGAGAAATATAATTTTTTTTTAATAGATTATATTAATGAGCTCTTCAGGAGCCGACAATTTAAATATGTTCACTATCAAACATATTTAATATTGTTATTTCGAAAACAATTTAAGTAAATGTCTCGTATATTGTTTCTTCTATAAACATTAGAAACATGTTTTACCATTTTTGAAAAATATATATATTTCTACAATCTTTATTAAATAAAGAGTTAAACAAAAAAGTATGTTAATGCTAATGCAATATATTGCAAACAAAATTATATAAAATATTCATATATTCTTTAGGTATATTAATTGTAACACTCGTTTGAGAGCCGAAGCAAGCCACACATATGAAGGTACAAATTTTGTTTCCACATTCAATCAATTTAGAGTATATGCATATACAAGAAGTATGGTGAAGCCACGTATATATTCAATCAATTTTAAGCAATCACATAGATATTATATTAGTACATATGTGTACTTGTACGTTCTCAAGTACTTAGAGCATTCCCAATGGGGGGCTCTCAAAAATGGGGCTCGATGGTGATTTCGTAAATAAATGAAATTTTTTTGTGTGGGGTCCACAATTTTTTGAGAGATAGTGTTGGTAGATAGCAGTGAGAGACTCTCACTTTGGGGCTCTCTACTTTAATTTTAAAATAATTGAATTTGAGAAAAATGTTATTAATTTAATTTGTTAATTTAAATTTGTAATATAAAATAAATAAATAAATAAATACGAAAATAAATTAAATATTTAATTTTTGATTAATATTTTAAGTTATTTAATTAAATAACATTAAAATTAAAATAACAAATTTTAGAAATTAAAATTTCATTAATTTTAATTTCAAATACAAAATAAAAGAAATTGAAATACGAGAATTGAAAACACACGAAATTAAAATACACTTAATCTAAAAAAACGAATCGAGCGTAGATTTCTTCGATTAAATCATGTTCGAGCATCTCGTGAGCACGCCTATCTCGCAGGTTGGCCGAACGCTCCATGTAGTCCTTGAATTTATCGTTGACACCGTGAGTTGCTTCTTCGGGTGGAGTAGAGAAGGAGCTTGCTTCGAACTCCGGTACCCAACTAGTCGCATATGAACCTTCGTCTTCAATAATTATGTTATGCAAAATAATGCAAGTATACATGATGTCGGATAAATGCTCACGAAACCAAAGGCGTGCCGAACCTTTAACGATTGCCCATCGAGATTGGAGTACTCCAAATGCTCTTTCGACATCCTTGCGTGCCGCTTCTTGCATAACCTTGAAACGAGACCGTTTCTCGTCGGTGGACGTCGACATTGATTTGATGAAAGTCGGCCAACAAGAGTAAGCGTCGTCGCATGTTGTATTGTTTGTTGTTGGTCTTGAACATCACACGAGGTGCTTTCCCGTTCCCGTTGAGCACGTCGTTGAACACCGTAGACTAGTTGAGCACGCAAATGTCGTTCGCCGATCTGGCCATGCCGAAAAAAGCGTGTCATATCTATAGATCTTGGGACACGACCGCTGCGGGCATGATAGTTGGGTGGACTTTGTCCTGACGTGTATAAGCCACGCGCAACGCCATCGGATAATTTTTTCACGCCCAATGCATGCAATCGATGCTACCGAGCATGTCGAGGAAGTCGTGCTTCTCTTCGTGAAGCTCTATTACGCGTTGGATATCTTGTTGGTTGGGCCATCTCAAATATTGAGACCCAAAAGCCTCGATAATAGCATGACAAAAAATAGTGAGGCATTCGATACCCGTTGACTCGGCAACTTGGAGATACTCGTCGTATTGATCGGTAGCACCTCTATTTGTAAGTTGTCGGATTGCAACCGTGCATTTTTGTAGTGACGTGAACTCTTGGCGGCCCGTAGTATCCGTACATTGTCGAAAGTATTCTTCACGATTCTCCAATATCGTGACGATGCGGAGAAATAATTCTCTCCTCATACGAAACCGACGTCGAAAATAATTGTCGGAAAATGTTGGATTTTGGGAGAAGTAGTCATTGTATAGACGTACGGAGGCCTCCTCTCGATCCCTCTTGATAAAGATTTTCTTCTTTTTTTTTGGACGTTGGGAGTCGGATGTGCTGAGTGATGCTAGATATTGATGACCCGCCTCCATAAAATTATTTGCGAGTTGCAAAAATTGAACATTAATTTCATCGTCGGAATCGGAAGACATTTTGGAGAGAAATATGAGAGATAATATAAATAGAAGAGTGGATGAAGGTGTATGAAGAATGAAATGAAGTGTGATATTTATAGATATAGATAATTTAAATAATTAAAAATTAAAAAAATATAATTTAAATAAAAAACAAAAAAAATAAAATAAAAATAGGGTGGGGACTCGGGAGTCCCCCACCCACAGCGGCAATCTCCTTCGGCCTCCCCAACCTGAACGCTCGCGTCTCTATGCCGCAGCGGGGGCCTCGCACAACTGCCTCCCGCGCTGCTCGTCCCTGCCCGTGGCCTCCCGCGCCCCTGCCGTTACAGGTGCTCTTAAGCCTCTACCATATCAAAATATAAATAAATATGACATTAACCGAGTCCCACTGGTTATTATTAGCATATTCACAAAATCAAAATTGTTAGTCTACGCACCACTGATTAATATTTGACATTATGAATCTGGACTATTTTCTAGAGGATTAATAAAAAAATCTTAGTACATATGGAGATTGGATACAGTTATGAGTTAACAAACTAAGAAATTTTAGAACATCTGTTTGGTGATAATTAAACCTTCAGTACGTGGCGTTGTTTAGACCAGACCCACTGTCTGATAAAGAGACTCAGTAACGAGTACGAGGAATATTTCCAGCCGATATACTTCCAACTTATTTTATTTAAATTACTCGCAAGAGAACGAGTGCGTTATAAATTAATAAGTTAACCCTAAGTCGTATTCTCAAGGAAGGCTAAGCAGGACTTTATCTACGTTGCAGAACGAAAAGGCAATAAAAGAAGGAGTTTTGATATTTAACTAATCTAATTATTTTTATCTAGGCGAATAAAATTAAAGAATTTAAAGAACGAATTAACTAGGAGAGAATTAAGAAAGCAATTAAACCCTAGATCTAAAAGAACGAAGAATTAAAGAAACGAAATTTAAACATGCCTTGAATTGATTAATTAACATGATTGAAAAGCTTTGGATTAACGAATTGAAAATTAATCAAGAGAAGAACAAGAAGAAAATAATTCATAAAGCAATAAAAGAACTCACAAATTGAAAATGGAAATAATGCATTAAGAATCACCGGATTTGAATCACGAACGAATCCACAACTTCGAATTGAAAGGAATGAACAATGAAAGAAAAACTAGACTAAAGTGTTTTCTCTCATGGTCTAAACCCTAGAATTGAAAGACGAAATTAAATTCTGGGTTGTGAGTTGTGTGTTGTATGTAACAAATCACGCGTGGAAGGTTTAAATAGGGGAGAAGAAATCCCGCCTGGGTAGCGACCGCTAGGGGGTAGCGATTGCTACCCTGACTCTCTGTCCAATCTTCACGCGTAGGGGGCCAGCGGCCGCTAGGGGTGTAGCGGTCGCTAGCCCCCCTCTCTGTCCGTCCAACGTATTGCAGGGGGGAGTGAGCGCTAGCGCTACCCCCACGCTCTGTTGTGGGAAAATTCATGGGGGTAGTGATCACTAGGGGGTAGTCACCGCTACCCCATTGTTCTGCCTAAGAGACCTAATGATCACTAGGAGGTAGTGATCACTACCCCTACGCAATGTCTTCACTCCTTCTTTTTCACGCCTTTTCGTCTCGTTTCTCTTTTCGAGTCTTGCTACTCCGTTTTTGTCGATCATAACCTACAATGCAACATATAGAAAACCAAAACATCAACTTGAACGACAAATATAAGCATTATGAGACCATAAACACAATGGAAACGAGACCAAAAACGTATAAAACAACATCCACAATGGGCTCCCACTTTTAGAGTTCTTGGTGGTTTTTTATAATTTTTGTGAACTTTTTTTACGGGATCCACGGATTTTTGGGTGTTTTGCAAAATGTTGAGTTTCTTAATTTGGGTCTCTAATATTTAATTTCTATTTTTATATTTTTATTTTTTAAATACAATGTATATTAATATTTAAACTAACATAAATTAATGTAAAATAAATTAAATAACATTAATTAAAATCATTATATTTTAAAATTTTAAATTATATTAATTTAAATTCAAAATTATAAATATAAAAAATTAATAAATTAAAATAAGGTGTGAAATAAGTGGGATAAAATAATATAGTTATAGATAAAAATTGAATTAGAAAATAAAAAATATATATTATATAATTTTTCAAAAAAATAAAATAAAATATGTGGGAACCTGAGTCCATGAGCCGCAACGCAGGCTCTTTCCGTCATGGGGCTCCCGAGCTTAGTCTCACGAATGAGAGACTGTCTCCCAAGACCGTGGCTCCCCAGTGGGAATCTTTCGTCGAGTCTCAATCTCCCGGACAGCGAGTCCCTGCCTGAAAGACTGGCGTTGTGAATGCTGCAACTATTTCGTAATGTGCTGCAATTATTTCGTAAACCGCAACAACGACTTAAACCGCTACAACGTCTTAAATCGTGCCTATATATTTGCATACTTAAATAACATGTAAAAATATAATTCAAAGAGTAATAAACTATATATGATTTTAATTACAAATGGTAAAGTTCCCATGTCTAGAAGACTAGAACATGGTTTCCAAGAACAAAGAGAAAATCAAATAAATAGTTATAGTAGTACTAGTACTAGTGTTGTGCCCGAGCGATGCACGAGGAAACATATATATATTTATAGATAATATGATGACAATTCACGTGCTACGTTCATAATTGATCTTCATAAACGAATGATTGTATTGCAATTAAAAAAACTATTTTGTTCGACCACGAAATTCGTTTATTTCGTTTACTGTGCTAGTGATCAATAACAAATATATTTATTATTATAGATCTTGAAATAATAATTGTCATGGATGTTATTGGAGTAAGCCAATAAATGTTTAAAACAATGTCTTTTATTGAATCTTTAGATTATTTAAGCAATATATACTTGAGACATGGATAGAGGGAGAGTAATCATTATCTCCACCAATGAGGATGATATATGTAACGACAAATCACAATTTTATTATATAATAATATTAGATATAATTATATAATACAAATACAACGAATTAAAATAAATATCATTTAATGCGTTTTAGGCGGGAAAATTTTTGCTCTTAGTTTTATTTTAATATAGATATATATAGATTACTAGGGGTTTAAGGGTAAACAAGAAACGCGTGGGATTAAGACAAAAATGTTTAGTAGGCATCAAAATCATGGGACAAAACCACAACAGACATGCCAAGAGTGAGTTGTGTCGAATCAAAACAAATGCCACCATGTTATTTGCTTTCCATTAATTAATTAATTTTTTAATATATACTATTCACTCCGTTCTGCTAAATGCAGCCACAAGATATTCGAATCTTCGATACAGAGTTTTAAAAAGTAAAATATTGTGTTTTAAAAAAGTGGGAATAATATATTTCAAAGATAAAATTATTTCTTTTTTGGAAAAAATAACCACTTATGGTTAGGGGTATAAGCGAACCAAGCTATTCGTGAATTATTCGGAGTTCGGCTCGATAAAAGTTCGTTTTAAATTCGTTCATTTACTAAACGAACCGAACTCGAGCCTTGAATCGAGCTCGAATAATTTTTCGAGTCGAACTCGAGCCTAAAGGTATTCGGTTCGAAAAGTTCGCGAACATGCTCGAATATAATTTAACGAACCAAGTAGTCACGAACTTTGTTAACGAGCTTGTTCACGAACTTTAAAAACAAGTTGATCTTCAAATAATTCATGAACTTTATATACAAACTAGTTTACGAATATCTCAAAATAACTTCAAAAATATATATATTAACAAAATAATTCAATAAACGAGCTTTTTAACGAACTTGAACTCGAATATTTAACGAACCAAACTCGAGCTCGATTTTTATTTATCGAACCGAACTCGAGCTTGATTTTCAGAACACGAACCGAGCTCGAACCGAACTCGAGCCTTCGAATTTTTAAACGAGCCTAACTCGAACCTGACAGTATTCGATTTAGTTCGGTTCAATTACACCCCTACTTGTGGTAGGACTCTCTATTAAGGGGAAATATGCTCACGTTTAGGAGGAGAGATGGAGTATTTGTTTATGTTACAATAAAAAAATAATTAAAATAAAATAAATAAATAATAATGGAGGACCATTACATTCAGTTAAAAACGGGTTATACGGAATTAATGATAGCCACGTGGATTGAGTTGGTTGCATCGATTGAGCTGTGTCCTCCTTTTCTTTTTTATTTTTATTTTATCGTAACATAAGAAAATACTTTAAAAAAATTGTTCGAAAGAGTAGATTCTACAGTATATGACATATAGATCCTCGAGCCGGGCGGCTCGTGACTTTCTTTCGATTCAACCAACGTCAAATTCTAAAGTTTGTTTTTCATTAAACAAAAGGGTAAATTAGTACATGTACATTTTGAACTTTGTGAAATATACTAATATTCCCAAAATGGATATGTGATCTCCAATACTTCGGATTTCATCTGGACACAATTATGATCTTGAATATAAATTAATAGAAACTGATAATATAAACTATAAAATATAAAAATATTGCACAGTTTTACTTTTATACTACCCAATAGCAATAAAGTTAAATCTTAATGTTGTGATATTTGTATCCATAATAATAATTATAAACCAACATCTTTAATATATTATAATAATTTGATTAATTATTTTACAAGATGGTAATCTATTCGTTTTTTCTTTTTGGTGGAAAGGTAAGACAAAATTCCACTTATTATACAATAATTAGACAGGTTGGTAGTAATTACTGAATTGGAAGTGTAATTACTGTAGTTGCAGCATTGCTTAGCTGCCTAATCAATCCTCACCACCAATCCATGACCAATTTCAAGTTTATAACTGTCACCAAAAATTCAATTATACATACTATACTATTATAATAATAATAATCCCATAATGCAGGCATTGGCCGGATTTTGAAATTGGGTTCGACGTCTGCACCATTATTATTATTATTATTATAAAAAACAATTAGTAAAACACAATCCTATAAACTAATTAATTACTCCGCACCTCAAATAAATTATATCGAAAGTACAGAATGTTGTTTAAATCAAAAACTATGTTTGATTTGGTGTAAGAAAACAAATTCTGTAATGTTTGAGTTTGTGCATGTCTATGTAAAATTAAATACTCTATCATATTATATTAAATTAGTTTTTTATTTAGATAATAATGAGAAAGTGAGTATTAATTTCAGTTGGCCTAAAAATGATTATAAATATGAAATTTGGGCATGTTGTTTTATTTATTTAAGCTCTTCCTTCCTTCATTCCCCTTCTCTTCTCAACTGACTCTCCGTGTTCCACTCGCGTTCGAGCAGACATAGGACACAAATTAAAACCAAGCAGCAACTTGTATAAATCAGTGAGAGAGATAGAGAAATCTGAATATATATACATACAAACACAAACACCCCACCACGCCAAAGTTTTTCTACAGATAGAGAGAGGGAGGGGAAAAAGAGCTTCCTTTTGGTTTCGTTTTCAAATTTAATTCAATCAATCATATCATCTGGGTTCTGTAACTGCTAATCGGCCACTGTCTTTGGATATAGTCGATTTTTCCACTTGGGTTTTCGGTGTATTTTAGATCTTGCGCGGAGACTGTATGAAGGAGTTTAATTCTCGGTTGAAATTTTAAAGAAGGGATCCTTGTCAACGATGAAGGGTGCCAGTTTGCTTGTGATGTAATATGGCACTGTTGTTGGCTGTCAGAAACAGAGAAGATGTCGTTTTACATTCGTCGCGAGGCTTCAAAGGTTCGCCTTTCTCTCTCTCTCTTCTTCACCAATTGTTCTTTTTGAAGGAACTCCTATTGGGTGTTTTTTGTTTGTTGTATTGATTATTACGCTGTTATTAATTTTATAGCTATGGAAGAGATTTTGTGCGGAGATTACAACAGAACTGAACCTTCTTGCGGAAAATTGGAAGTACATTTTAGGCGGTATCGTTTGTCAGGTTTGTTCTTAGTAATTCACTCTATTGAATACTAACTGTTTCCGAGAATGCGAGAATTGTGATTTTTGAACTTGTTTTTGAAAAACGGGTGTGATTTGTTGATTCCTTACCTGAATCCTAACTGCGTAACGAGTCTCTACTGGAAAGTTTTCACAATTAACGACCAAAAATAGGATTTCGATGATCCGATTTACTTGCTGCTTGTGGGCCTTCCACAATGATTACACCAAAAAATTTATGCCTTTTACCTTTTTAAAGGAGAATCTACAGAGGAGAACGAAATTACATGCTTTTTTTTTTCGTCTCTATATTGAAGAAAGTAAGGAAATTTGATGCTTGGATTTGAAACCTTCAGAAGTCCAATTTGAAAACCTTTTATGTTTTGATTTTCACTTTTGGAGTTGAAAAGTATAGTGGGCTTACACTATGAAAAGTAGTGGTTGGCAATTAATTCGAATTGGAAGGGCTCTCAGATCATCTCGTACAGTTTCAACTCAATAATCATAATACGACTGGTTAATAATACCTCTTTTGTCATTTCTGTATACACCTATGGTTTTCACACATATACTGATAAGCTACAATCCAAAGATCATCAATCGTGTCCTTTGCATCTTGATTTTGTTTCTGTTTTGCAAAGTCATTATCAGTCTAAGAGAGTTGATGATCTTTTACCATAATGCAGCCATGTACTTTTTACAATGTATTTACTGCAGAACATTGATTTTTTGATGTTACAAGACAATGGGGCTTTTATATCACATTTGAAGCTCATTCTTTTATACTGTTGTGTGTTTTCAGTACATCCATGGGCTAGCAGCTCGTGGAATTCACTATTTTCATCGGCCTGGACCTATACTTCAGGATTTTGGCTTCTTTCTTCTTCCGGTAATAATTATGTCTATTTTGTTTGAAAATATTGTAGTGTGTATGCCTTTTTATACAACAGAGAGTTTTACTTATGATCTGTACTTTGTGGAACTGCAGGAACTTGGTCAAGAAAGAGCTTACATTAGTGAAACAGTGTTCACCTTTGTTTTTCTTTCTTTTGTAGCGGTGAGTTTCTTCTGTTGGAATTGTCTTCTGGCAAAATAACATCCGAGTGTAATGTTAATTGCTTTTTATGTTGCATGCAGTGGACTTTCCATCCTTTCATATTGAAGAGCAAGAAGATTTACACAGTCCTCATATGGTGCAGGGTTTTGGCATTTTTAGTTGTAAGTTCAATCAAGCTTGCTATTTTGGAACCTTATTATCCTATTAATAGTTGATTCAGTATCTAATAAGACCGTAAAAAAGTTCTAGTTTTTGGTTTGTGGACTAAGAGAGGTTTGTAGAAATTGACAGGATTGACAACATTTTGAGGTTCGTTGAAATTTCTAAATATTATGTGCTATTAGATAATTAATATCCACACTCTACTTGTTTCAGGCATGTCAGTTTCTTCGGATCATAACATTCTACTCTACTCAACTGCCTGGTCCGAATTATCATTGCCGAGAGGTAGACAATCTTGTTCCTTTTTTTCTGTTGACTTGGTTCCTAGAAGAGAAAATCACTTGCTTCAGTGACGGATGTTTCTTTTTCTATTGAATATCTATGTAATGTTGTATATGGAGACTAATGTTGGATACTTGGATTTCATATTTTTGTCTTGAATCGTACAGGGTTCGAAGCATGCAACACTGCCTCCTCCAGAAAATGTTCTAGCAGCTCTGTTAATAGGTGACAATCCCATTCCTTGTCCTACGTCCTGTGTCAGTGATGAAAATATCAAATTCTATGCTTATCTTTTTTTTGGTTACACAGTTCCTCGTGGTGTTCTTTATGGCTGTGGTGATCTAATATTTTCATCTCACATGATATTCACACTTGTATTTGTGCGGACATACCACAAGTATGGTACTCGAAGGTAATACCATGCTTCATTTCAAGTATATTGATGTAAATTAGAGATATTCACTGCACGTTCCCTGTATTACACCCTTACTATGTTTGATGTCTGACATAATGATTGTCTGATGTGGCAGTTTTGTGAAGCAAATAGCCTGGTTAATTGCAATAATTCAAAGCTTGTTGATTGTGGCTTCTCGTAAGCACTACACAGTTGATGTTGTTGTGGCATGGTAATACACTTGTAAATTGTAATGAGAACTTCTAAGATGGAGCTTATGAATTTGGAACTTGTCTAATACTTCTCCTGGATACTTGATCATGTTGCAGGTACACTGTAAATTTGGTAGTATTTTTCATTGACAAAAAGTTGCCAGGTTAGCAAATATTTCACTACGTACCATTGCATAATATTTTATTTCAATAGTCAGTTGATAATAAGTTTGCACTCGAATTGGATTGCAAATGTGCAGAACTCCCCGACCGTTCCAGTGGAGCTGCAGCATTGTTTCTTCCACTGACCAAGGATAACAAGACGAAGGAAGAGAATCACAAGCTCTTGAATGGCAATTCTGGGGATGCGGCTGACTGGGTATAAGACTTGTCTTCTCCTCCCTCTCTCTCCCGATCTCATATTTTGTGGTCTTTAATGTTTATGTTTTCTTATTCAGAGGCCAAGAACCCAAATCAATGGGAAAATCATGGAAGAAGGGAACATCGTACATGTTGAAGCAGTCATCAACGGGGTCTAGTTGATGATGGCATCAGCTCCAAGAAAAGAGTCTTCAGAAACTGGCAAACGCCACTTGTAAATCTAGATCACCAAGTCGCGTAAGTCCAGCTCTAGCTTTCGATGTTTGACATGATCTTGTAGGTAGGACTAGCAATGTGTCCTCTAACAGTATGATGTATCATGAATTCATTTTATTATTTCCTCGATCATTCTTAATCAGCGACATCACTCGTCTCTCACCCCTTTTTGTGCATCGTTTCATCGATAAAACTACTCGTTTTCATGCATGAAGCATTTGAGGCACCTCATTGTGCATGTGCATGAAGTGATAATGCTTATTGTTTTTAGGTAGGGGTACAGCTCATAATGGGTTGTTGCAACATCATTCTTTATCTCTACGTCCTTTGCATTATACTATACTTTTTCAGACATGATGTTGCCGTACTTGCGTGCTTGTAATGAAATTGACACCTGTGCTGGCACATGCTCTTCTACTCAATGCACATAGTGCTCTTATCATACGTTACTTTACTGCTTATCTCTACAACGATCAATTTTTATATTCTTTCATACACAGAAACGGGTGTTCTGTAGAGTTAAGATCAGAGGTTCGTATTTCTAATTTTGTTGCTTTTTTGATAGTGTTGGATTTGGATTTGGAATGAGTATAACGACACACCGTCACCCGCCCCATAAGAATCATCTTGGTTATCTTTATGTTGGTAGATCTGTTAGTTTGCAGGTATATCACATGTCTGAATATCATAATCATTCATGCAATGAATGAGTTATTGGGCCCTCCCATGTGCTGTTGATACCATAAGTATTGTGTGTGTGTGTGTATATTATAATGCTTTTGGGTTTCTTTAGTCTTGTTTTGGATCTTCAAAGTTCGTGTATACAATAATTATTTTCAAAAAAAATGTAAAATCGTGATATGTTTGGATTTTGTCAAATATTATGTACCCTAAATTAGTAAGAAAAAAATATTTATTACTCCTTATAGAATGAGTGAGTTATTTTGAAGTGCCAGTTCTGGATTAATAAGGACCAACATATAATAGATATGGGCCCAATACGTAATTAAATTGGGCTTGCACTTGAAGTCAATTAAGAAATAAATTCAAACATTTTCAGTTTAATTTGCCATTGTTATTTTATTTCAAAATTATATATATTTATATGGAAGAGTTCAAATACAAACTTGTTTAGTAAACTACAAACTCATCTAGACCATTTAATTATTAAGATCAACGGTTACAAACTTATTATTTAACACCTAAATTTTAATTAATTTATATATATGAAAAGGTTAGAAAAGTAATCCTATTAAATATGTAACTGACGCATAAAAAATTAAGGAAAGTATCATTAGATGACTTGCATCAATTTACGTTTCATTTCATTTTGAATTCCTGCATTTTTTTCTCATTACTTTGGCAAAATTTATTATTATTATACTCCTAAAATTTTCCTTTTGGTTCAGCTTCTTTCTCCGTGCATTATTTTTTTAATTAATTTATTTTGTTTTTGCTTTAATTATTACCATGTTAATTCATATTTGCAGTAAAAAAACAATAAATAAGCAATATCTAATTTTTGTTTTAAGTAATGCTTATTATTAATTCATGTGAGCAATATTGAAATAAGAAGTAAGCAGTATTGAATTTAGTTTGAAGCAATATATAAATGATCTCTAAACAAGTTGCTTATTTTGTATGGACATGTTGCTTAATTTGTGTATACACATTGCTTATATTATGTATATCTTGAATAAGTGATACATAAATAATTAATAGTTATTGTTTATTGATTAGCGTTGTTTACATTTATATATATTGTTTTTTTACAAGTAATTTGTAAAATTACTAATAAAAATCTTTATATTATTTTGTATAATTATATTTGTATTAATTTTCAATGCTTAAATACTTAATAGTTAATGCTTATTTAATAATCAAATAATGCATAAACAATAGTAATTAATTGATAACTAAATAAGGCACATCAAATAACAATACAACGATATTAGTGTTTAGTTGATTAGTTGGTCATAATATCAATATATAGTAAATTTTAAATAATGAATTATAAAAGTAAGAGTTATATCTTTACGCCATAAATTAAACCTAAAATGAGAAAGAGCTAGATGATCATTGTTTATTTTACTTATCTATCCTTGTGGTATGTACATAATTTAAAGTACCCCGATTTTGCATTAAATGATTCCAATTTGAAACTATTAATTTAAGCCTTAGATTCTGTATAAATCAATGATGTATAAGAGTTCTTAGTTTATTCATAAGAATTAGTTTACATAAGAAGCTAACCCTGTACATAAGAGTGGTTTCAGGTAAAAAAGGGAAAAGCAGTAAAAAAAATAGGAATTGATTTGGTGCGTCGAATAGATCTAATGATCATAATTAATTTCTAAATTTTTTAATTTTATTGTTTTAGGCGTGTTGCATTGTCAACATACAATGCAATAAGGATAACTTCGTACATTTCCTTCCGGGCGGTTTTATGTGGATATTCAAATTGATATAAATCCCACTAATTGTGCAACTGCATTAAGAGAGAGAAAACTTTCCTAAACTCCACAATCAACCGTCGTTTATTTCTTGTTGCATTGTATAGTAACGTAAGTTGCATTAGACATATATTAGTGTTGCATTGTATAGTTACGTAATCTGCATTAGACATATATATTGTACTACCATTTAATATTTGGTAGTTAGAGAAATTTATGGTATAACATAATTTTCCAAAAAAATTTGAAAATTCCTCTAATTAATTCGAATTATGAGAATTTTAATCGGCAAAACCAACCGGAAACCACTCCACCGCATCCAATAATGATTTACACTATTTTCATTCACAGTGAAACATTTGATAAATTACGTTATATTTATTGATGCATTGTAATTGTAAAAAAATATAAATTAGTTGTGACTGAAATATTGCATTCAAATACAAATGACAATGCAATTTACATGTATGTGTGGTGCAACATTAAAAAATTTATGAGATGATAATTTCCTATTTCACACAATCATTATTTATCAAGGCAACTACAACCTATCAATGAGATAATATCTCTAAAATGAGGAGATTTACTAAGTAATCTCCAAAATATCTCTAATTAGGTCATCTGCAGCATTATCCAGTTTAAACTTGTTTGTATCTCCTGATTTTTTGTGGAATACAGAGATTGTAATAGCGTGTATCTCTCTCCAGTAGTATGGTATCAATTACTTTTGAATCGGCTTTGAAGAAGCATCAACACTGTAACCTGCTCAAGTATTGGTATGCATATATTCATTTCTTCACAGGAAATTTTCCAAATTAATTTACCAAAAGCCTTCTGCGTTAGTCTACTAAACTCATTCGAATGTGGAAATCCTTTGATAACCTCCATGCGAATGTGTTCGCCATTGAAGCCTTTACTATCCATCCAAATCAAACTCGATTGAAATTGGGGTTCTGCATGTAAGTTCCAATTGAATTCTGCGTCCAGAAAAAATGGAGGGTAATTCCTAAATGTTGGAACCGTAACCGGCCCGGCAGAGGAGGCAGCCGGTTCCGGGCCGGGCCCCAAAACCGGCGGTCAAGCCGGTACAAACCGGCGGTTCCTCCTTTGGTTTTTTTTTTTTTTAAATTAAAAAATAAATCTTAACTTATTCAATACTTACATCACTACACAATACTACCTCATCTTTATAGCACCACTCATAGGAGGAAATTTGTTATACCATCAATGTGGGACAAATACTATTTTTTATAGCACCACTCCTAGGATGAAATTTGTTACACCATCAATGTGGGACAAATACATGTATATGTCAATGCAATTCACATGTATGTGTGGTGCAACATAATATTATTAAACGGTACAAATATGAAATAACATTGCAATTTACATGTATATGACAATACAATCCACATGTATATGCGGTGCAATATAAAGAGTGAAACAACAGTCAATTTTGCACTAATATTTTTCGACGTATAAACCAATGCAAAAACTTAAGCATTTAAATGCAAATATAAACTTCGTTGATGCAAACATATGCAAGTTTATTCAACTAGCCACGATACGTGCCGCCAAGCATGAGAGATGGTTGTCGCGGGCACCGTCTTTGCCGCCGGAGACATCCATGTCCAGGTAGAGGAGGCCGTTATCAATAACGAGTGGTCACACGATTCAAAAATTAATAGTTACAACTCAGAGGCCGATTTCTCCTTCTCCTACTTCGTCGTCTTCATCGTGTTGTTTCACCTCGACTTCCCCGCCGCTGCCTTGCCCTTCAATTTCTTTCAGATTTCTGAATAATTTTAAACATATATCCTCTTTGCTACAAGCGCTGCATCAATGATGAACTTTGAACAAACGCGATGAGAGATAAGGAAGTGCAGCAATTCGAAAGAAGAAGACTGCGATGACAAACTCGATCACCGCTTCATGGAGAAGATGCGGCAACGGCTGACTTCGGAGCAGGTTTCTGGAGAATCATCGCGAGAAATAGATTGAATATTATCGCTCAGAAATGAAGGGGATATCTTTTTTTTTCTCTTCTCAATATAACCGTCAATTACTACCTTGTGAAATTAGTTATTTTCTCTGTTATAATTACATAAATGTCCTTATCATAATATTTTTGGAATATTTTAATGTATTTAAAAATCAGTAAATTCGTATAGATCATAACTGTTGATCTACTAAAATTAATAGTTAAGATCATTTCCTATTTTCTATTAAAAAAATCTGATCTATATCACATATATATATATATATATATGCAATTGGGCTAGCACAAGTAATTGATAAAAAATGGGATCCTTTAAAACAAGCTAGTGTTGTTCAATTTGCTGTATTTTTTTTTTTTTTACTTTCTCTTTTAAATTTGATCGTAAATAGAATTTGTTGGATATTTTAGTGTAATTGGATTAACTTGTTTGATCAATATCGTCATAATAATACATCATTAAGAGTTTGGTGGTGCGGAGTGCACACTTATATGAGTTTATTATGATATTAGGGGCGAAGCCCCTAAAGGGCGGGGTCCGAGGGGCAGCGCCCCTGGCGGGGTCCAAGGGGCAGAGCTTGTGCCTAATAAATGAGTTGCTGTGAATCAGCTTGAATATTCAAAGGCTATTGGTTCTCTCATGTATGCTATGATTAGTACCAGACCTGATATAGCCTTTGCTATTGGAAAACTGAGTAGATATACTCACAATCCTAGTTTAATCCATTGGCAAGCAATTAATCGAGTATTTAAATACTTGAAAGGAACTAAGGATTATGGATTGACTTATTCTGGGTTTCCTTCTGTTCTTGAAGGTTATTCTGATGCAAGTTGGATTACCAATTTGGAAGATCATTCTTCTACGAGTGGTTGGACATTCCTTCTTGGAGGTGGTGCTATATGTTGGGCATCAAAGAAACAAACTTGCATTACTAATTCAACAATGGAATCTGAGTTTGTGGCTTTAGCAGCAGCTGGTAAAGAGGCTGAATGGCTAAGAAATTTGGTTTATGAAATTCCATTGTGGCCTAAACCGTTGTCACCAATATCTATCAGATGTGATGGTGCAGCTACTTTGGCTAAGGCATATAGTCAAGTGTACAATGGAAAGTCTCGACACTTAGGTGTTAGACATAGCATGATACGTGAACTTATCACGGATGGTGTGATATCTGTAGAGTTTGTAAGAACTCAACACAATTTAGCCGATCATTTAACCAAAGGGTTAAGTAGAGATCTTGTGCACAAATTGGCTGTGGGGATGGGTTTAAAGTCCACTAGAAATCTCTAATATTAAGATACCCAATTCCCATCTAGTATGATGCTAGGTGCTGAATTCAATGTGGAAGGCTTAATAATTCGAGATTGGAACACATTAAAATTATCCCAAGGTATGTGTTCGGACCTGCAAGTTAAGGAGGTTGAATGAATACATTCTTAATAACTCTTTTGACAAATTGCATATGCAGGTGCAAGAATAAAAGAGCTACCTATATGAGCATGAAGTTTAGCCGCTTCAAGAAGCTGGGACTTGGCTTTGACATGCTTATGAAGGATAAGGACACAGGCTAGTAAAATATAGAGTCAGGATAGAACATATAAGTATGTAAACATTTGTGTACATTATCTTCGTGTATTCAATATGAATTCACAGGGTTCAATCCTTAGAGATACCCTGTTATTCGGATATATGGAATGTGTAGTGTACTAAGATGAAATTCAATCGTTACGATATTTCATTTATGCAAATGTTTGAATGTTTGAGATGACTTGTTTTAGTTAATCAAGGATTACACTAAAATAGGGGAGGATTCTTGGATATTTTAGTGTAATTGGATTAACTTGTTTGATCAATATCGTCATAATAATACATCATATAAGTTTGGTGGTGCGGAGTGCACACTTATATGAGTTTATTATGATATTAGGGGCGAAGCCCCTAAAGGGCGGGGTCCGAGGGGCAGCGCCCCTGGTGGGGTCCAAGGGGCAGAGCCCCTGGCTGGGGTCGAGCTGGGAATTACAAGATGAGACAGAGCCACGCAGCTAGCGACCGCTGGGAAGCTAGCGGTCGCTGGGGAAGTCTTTCGCTGAAAACAGAAAGCAGTAGCCAGCGACCGCTGGGCAGCACTCGCTGAAAACAACAGAAGGCTAAGCGACCGCTGGCTAGCAGTTAGTTGCGTGTTTTTAAGTGTTCCAAACGTATTTCTGTAAAGAATACAGATGAAAACTCCCGCGTGTTCTTAAGAGGACATAACCCTTTTGATCAAAACTCCTTGATATACATACAAAAGTTCAACTCTGAATTGTATCCGATCGAGTAATTCGATAGTACCGTCGAATTGATTCGATCTGAAAGTGTATCACGCCTTTCAGAGAATCCGGTTTAGATTTCTGTTTGTCTATTTACTCCTACAGAATTGAGAGCGAGAGAGGGACAATAAATGATGTTATTGGTCATCTTTATGTAGGTGTTGGACAGTTACTTGGTGTGCAACAATGAAACAAATGTCTGTGCTATTTCAAGAAACCTCAATTCTTATTTTACTACATGACAAAAACTATAGGACAAGGAATAGTGTTTGAATATTTGGTGAAAGTTTTACCCACAAAAAGACCCACTCCCCCAACTAGAAATATTTCATTCAATATCAAACCAAAAACAACTCTGCTGAGTGGTGCCACACTTTTGTCACTGTCCCCATAATTCCATAACATTAATTCACATTGGTTTCTTTCAAATATTCAACTTTCCTTCACCTTATAACTAACTTTCATATGAGCAAGGGACATTTATACTCGTAAAGATCTTCAGATATATATATATATATATATATATATATATATAATTGAGTGATTTTGGTGAAGTGGGTTGTCTACAGCTAGTATAGTTAGACATGTGGCCTTTCTTTGGTGTGTATATATTTGTTGGCAGAAGTCAGAAGTGAACCCTACTTATTCATCATCTTACTATTGCAAACATATATAAATTGATGCCCCACATGTATGTGTGCCCATAATCAGTACTACTCATTCTGCCGCAATTTATGCATTTTTAATTCATCAATTCATAGTCAAAGCTTAAAAAACAGTTTCTACTAGCATTTCAAGTGTACTGTGAGTTAACGGCCATCTCTTTAATTCCTATTGCATGTTCAAAAACGTGAGAGTAATATTGATAATTAAATGAATTGGATTGGATTGGATTGGTAATATAATATACTAATAGATAGTTAATGATTTGGATGAATGTATGTCTCTTGAAAGGAAAAGGTTGTGAGAATGTGTGGGTGGGTGGGGTGCTCAAAGAGCCCCTTAATCCTTATGGTGGTGGTAGGAATAATTACAACATACAATAAGTTGGCCTCTACTTTACTTTGGCTTTGTTGAGTGCTAATCATGATTTGATCACCCCTTTTTTGCTTCAAAGTTAGTGGTTCATTCTTTTACAAGGACTAGCTAGGACCATTCATCTTAATTACATGCATACCCAACTCATCAAATTCTCACTTTTGCTCTCTATTATTTGTGAATATAGATTCTTAACGTTTTTTAGATTAGTGATTTTTAAATACACTTTGAAATATGAGATTGATAATATATAAGGGTTATTAATAAATAATCCATTGATAAAATATGATTGAATGAATAGAGAAGGAATTGGTGTCTTATGATCATTGTTCTAAAAATCGGCCTAGGCAGGGCATTGTCGATTTGATTAATGCTAGGCGGGCTGGACGGACGCCTAGTCGAATGGGTATGCGGACGGAACTGTTAAAACAAAAATAAAACTAAAATGGGCAAACAACCTAAGTGCCCAACACAGATATGACCCAAAAATTTGACCCATTAACAGATCATATAACACACAAAATCAACCCAACATTATTATTTGTCATGCTCCATAGTTTTAGACCCTCATATTTTATTAAGAAAAGATAAAGAAAATCAAAACTTGTACTTTTAAGATTAGATTACAAATATATTTGAACTTTTTATAGATCATTTAATCTTAATTCTAATGTATGTATTTCATTTTAAATTTATGGATATTATATTTTACTTAGCATATTATGTGTTTTAACTTTTTATTATAAATTAGAAAATAAAAATATAAAAAATTAAGTATTAAAATTTGATCCGCCTAAATCCTGCCTAGCCGCCTAAGCGCTAGCCCCTCCACTCCAAGAGTAGCGCTTAACCACTTTTTGAACATTGGTTATGATTCATATTGAATACCGAACATACAAACAATACTAAGTGAATGATGGAGAGAAAAATAGAAAAAGATGAGGATATGGAATAGGTAGGTGGATTTGGTTTGGAGTAGTTTGACCTGTGGCTGTGAGCTATTATACAGAAAGCGATGTTTCCTTCTTTCTTTCTACCTTTCTTATTTCTTTTTGCCGCTTATCCACACCTAAATTACCCAAATCTCTCACCCTATATAAATGTGATGAAATATTTTTCTGTATCTTAAAGTATTTGATCTTCCTTTTCTTTCATTTTTTTAAGCATCAAACATATACTTACGAGTTACGAGATATCTTATATCGCAATAAAATTAATTTTGTCTTTTAATTATTTTTATATCACAACGAAAATAAATTTGGAATGAAATTAAATTTGAGGTTTGTCAACTTTTTAAAATCAACAAAAAGAAAAAAAAATGATTTTATTTTTAACAATTTCATTATAATATATTTATAGTATTAAAAAAAATAAGCCTTTAAAAATTGGGTTCTTAAGCGAGATCATACATTGGATATTTGGATTGCATTTGCATTGTATTCACATTTCACTTCTATACTAATTTCTCATTGCATTATTTTAGCTGTCAACATTTCGATTTTCATCAATGTTTAGATAATCCGTAGTAGAGCTATTTTAATAAGAATATAATAATGCTCTTACTCAAAGTTGGACCATGAAGCTTTCCTCCATTTTTAAGCATTCAGAATCTGAGATAGTGATATTTTCTATTTCTCATTACTTTCGAATATCTAGATCATTATTTTTTTAAAATAATAATGGGTTTGAATGTCTTAATTGGATGAGAGGAATTATTGATGGGGAAACTACAGGTTCTCTCATTTTTGTACTGAAAATTTCTCAATCCTCCTTTTAGGTGAAAAATTACAATGTGAGAAATTGTATCAGAAAAATAATTATTTGGTGGTAAAGAATGGAAAGAGGTATGGGCTCTCTGGGAAGAACAACCCCAAACATAGCATTCAAATTTCGAACAAAATTCATAGTTTGTCGAAAAGAATTCAGAATCTATTTTGGTCTCATATTTCTTAATAAGAATATCAAAACTGTGGTTCATCTGCCATACAGCAGGTGAGAACTGTGAATCAACAAAAAAAGCAATAAAGCAACACACACCAACTATGTGTGTGTGCGAGAGAGAGAGAGAGAGAGGCACACACAAAAGAGGAATGATGAGGAAGTTGAAAGGCAGCATAAAGCAGAAAGCTTTAAAACTAGGAAAAAAAAGAAGAAAACAGACCAAAGTGAAAATAAAATCATAGTAAAAAACACACCGACCCCATGCTTTCAAATATATAATGCATGCTCTTGAAATGTGAACACCTCTTATAAATATCTCTAGGTCGTATTATTCTACGACTAGAATCACACTGTTCTTGGATCCACAAAATCAAATCCCCCCACTTTCTCTCATAAATCCCAATGCTCAATCTTGATCACGGATTCAGAAAGATCATTATCTTTTCCTGTTAAAGGCTGCAACTTTCGGTCTCGACATAAGTAAAATCATCGTAAAATGGGTGCAAAGTGCTCCAAATTCTCATTCTGCTGGTGGCACTCTCATCTCAAACCATCTGTTCTTCAATCCACCGATTTGGGTCAGTTTGTTTACCTCTATTCAATAATCTTGATCGAAAAAAAATGGTGGGTTTGTGTAAAAATGCAATTTTTTTCATGGGTTTGTAGAGAACGAGGAGAAAGATTCACTGCCGAGCTTCAAAGAGTTCAGCTGGGATGAACTGAAAGTAGCTACGAAATGTTTTTCTTCAGACAACATAGTCTCTGAGCATGGAGAGAAGGCTCCCAACGTTGTTTACAAAGGTTTTCTTGAACACGAAGGTTGGATTGCCGTCAAGCGCTTCAACAAATCCGCTTGGCCAGATTCTCGACAATTCATAGTTAGTGCATTGTTTCAACACGATATATTTTTGAGCTGCGCGTTTTATGCTCATTTTTACCATCTTGTGTCATTTGTTACTGATTAATTTGATTTTTATTTGTAGTATATCATTTCTCTTTGTGTACATTTTAGTCATTGATCAAGATTGAATTTTTTTTGCTTGCCTTTAATTGTTATTGTCATGTTGGTGGTTATTGAAGGATGAAGCTAAGGCGGTAGGGAACTTGAGAAGTGAACGGTTATCGAATCTGATTGGATGTTGCTTTGAAGGTGACGAGAGGTTGCTGGTGGCAGAGTTTATGCCTAATGAGACTTTGGCCAAGCATTTATTTCATTGTGAGTTTGGAACACTACTAATTCATAATCAACTTAAAAGTTTTGAAGTCTAATCATGAGAATATTTTTTTAAAGATTCACACTTGTTCTGCGATCTCTCTTTGTATAAGAGGTCATAAAAGTTTGCAAGGTTCGAGTTGTGTGGTTCTGTACATCTTCTGTAAAATTATACAAATGTTATTCAAAATGGTAACAGGGGAGAATCAGCCTATGAAATGGGCAATGAGGTTGAGGGTGGTTTTGTATTTAGCACAAGCTCTGGACTACTGCAGTAGTAGAGGCCGGGCACTATATCACGATCTTAATGCTTACAGAGTCTTGTTTGATGAGGTACAATGTGGTGCATGCATTTGTTTGTCCTGTCCAAAATCTAGGGCTTGTGTGTCCTAAATTGGCCTTTGCTCGTGTCTAGGATGGAAATCCCAGGCTCTCTTGTTTTGGGTTGATGAAAAATAGTAGAGACGGCAAAAGTTACAGCACAAACTTAGCTTTCACTCCTCCAGAGTACCTGAGAACTGGTATGTTCTAGATCCCTCTACTGATTAAACTTAAGTTGCATTTTGCATCTGGACAGAAATAGTGCTGTTTGAGTTAAAGACTCTTGTTTTTGGTGTGATATGTTTGAATGCAGGAAGAGTAACTCCAGAAAGTGTGGTGTACAGCTTTGGAACTATGCTGCTTGATCTTCTAAGTGGCAAACATATACCTCCGAGCCATGTAAGAAAATTAAGAAGAGTCACCATACTTTTTCTTCTTTCATCCTTTTCAACTTGCTAAACACAGCATATATACAATCATGTTCAATTGTGAAAAAACTACCCATGATTCTGTATCTTGTTCTAGGCACTTGATCTCATACGAGGCAAGAATTTTCTGATGCTGATGGACTCCTGTCTGGAGGGACACTTCTCCAACGACGAGGGAACTGAGCTGGTCCGATTAGCCACCCGTTGCCTGCAGTTCGAAGCTCGAGAGAGGCCCAACACCAAGTCCCTAGTCACTTCTCTCATGTCACTTGAGAAAGAAACTGAGGTAGCTCAAGACACACTAACAACAAACGTCTTACTTGTCAAATTAGTTTACTTTTGTGAGGAGAGGCATAACTTCACATATTACTGATATCAGAAGCAGGTCCCTTCTTATGTATTACTTGGAATTCCACAAGGAAAGAGTGGCTCCACGCAGCCATTGCTGCTGACTCCCATGGGAGAAGCATGCTTGAGAATGGACCTCACCGCCATACATGAATTGCTCAACAAGGCCGGATACAAAGACGACGAAGGAATTGCTAACGAGGTCTGCACTTCCCATTTCACCTCATTGTCTCATACTTGATTAAACCAAATAACACCTTAATATCATGCAATGCAGCTGTCTTTTCAGATGTGGACTAATCAAATGCAGGAGACCTTGAACTCCAAGAAGCAAGGGGATGCTGCCTTTGGAGCTACGGATTTTTCAACAGCCGTTGATTACTACACACAGGTAACAGAAAAATCTTTCTTGAAACCGCACTACTTGTCTGAAACCTTATTGTTAAGAATGCGTTTTTTTAGTTCATCGAGGGTGGGACGATGGTTTCGCCTACGGTCTACGCTAGAAGGTGTCTGTGTTATTTGATGATCGAAATGCCTAACCAAGCTCTGGGAGATGCTATGCAAGCACTGACGATTTCACCTCAATGGCCTACTGCTTTTTATCTTCAAGCAGCTTCGCTGTTCACTCTTGGAATGGAAAGCGATGCCCAAGAATCATTGGGAGAAGCATCCAATTTGGAGGCTAAAAGAAACAAGAATTGAGAGTGTATAATTAATTTTGCAACTCATCTCTTTTTTCCTCTATGTACTTATCATTCCAAAACCCAACTTTGTTTAAAGCAAGAGGATTATCATATCTTACGCTGATTGCTATTTTTCATTTTCTTGACAATTTTTTTGTGGTTTTTTCCAGCACTAATTTCTTAAGTTTCGTGGCGTTGAGGGATTCAAATTCAGTAGTATTTTCATTTTTCAACAATCTGTTGAGCTGAATTTCATAACACCAGAGTATTTTATTTCTGGGAAAGAAGCCATATTTACTGGCTAATCTAATTCAATATACCGAAATGTCTAAGGCCTCAAATCATGCAACTTTCAGCAACGCCAAATAGCACCTGTTTGATTCAGGTTTTATTTTGATTAATCTGAGTTTTACAACGAATACAACATAATCCTTATCACGTCAAATAAAACAAGAGCAAAATTATCTCCCTTTACATCGGAGGTCGACTGTTGCCTAGCAGTTGGCCAACTAAGTTAGTCACCTGCAATTAAGAGAATATTAGATGCCAAGAAGTTTTTGCACTAACCAATTGGTGTGATTTGATGCATATCTATTGCTCGTGCAATATGATCTGTTAACTCGATTTACAAAACAAACTTAGAAAATCAGGAGAAGTCAGGGCACTTTTAACGTAATTTACTTCTGGAACTCCCTAAATTGCCAGGGGGTAATAATAAAACACATTTAATTTCCAATTCCCAGAGACACTTAGGCTAGTAAATAAATTCCTAACCATCGCTCGAACTATTCCAATAGACTGATAGAGCATGTATAAGATGTAACTCTGCATACAACACCTCCATCTATAGAAAGAGCTGCAATTTTCAATCTCTAAATGATAAATGGAATAGCTAAGAGCGACTTCAGGTGTTAAGTATCTATCCATTACAACTTCGAGCAGATCAACACGTATTAACACACATGATTCAAACATTATAACCATTAACCATATTCCTATTCTAAAGCATAAGATAAAAGTACTCATAACAAACAGGATTTTCAATGGTAAAATACACATGTGAGTTTCTCTATTGAATAATCACAATAACCGTCCAATTACCTGCCAATATTTTGAAACACATCGATCAATGCAGCTATTTTCTCCCATGTTTAACTCAGCTTCCTTATATCTAAAACATGAAAGAAACAGTAAACTAATCAATCTAATATGACTATGATCATGAGAAATACTTCCATGACTTCAAAATAAAAAATAGAGCTTTTTCAAGAACACAGGATCAGAATAACATACTTGTTCTCGATGCACTTGCTGAAACACGTGTGTGTAAGCCTGAATTGAACAAAGGTCTGATCAATTAATCACATCAAGAGAAAGTGGAGAAATCTAAGCACAACCGCCCGCAGTATAATCAGAAATCGGCCACAATTCTACTTTGAAGTTAACAGGGAATTCATAATTCACAAGTAAAAGTCATAGCTACAATCAGGAATTATCCTAAAAAAATACATGAGAAACACAGCAATAACACCATTGCACGTATCAAGCATTAACAAACAACTGCAATAGTTGAAGCATTAACGCAAACACTAACGCACAAAGCTACCTACTTGTTAAACATATCCACCCTATATTCCATCTCCTTCTCCATCATTCCAATAATCTGCACACAGAAACAAACATAGAAAAGTTTCATTACATACAAATCGGCCCGCCTAATTTGGCGCGATTAAGCGTGGTATATACAGATTTAATACCTGTTCTCTCTCATGAGCAGATGGGGTGTTGGTCGCAGCCATTAGATCGATCTTGAGATGGAGACGGAGATGAAAAGAGAAGTAAAAAATTAAAATAGGTCTGGACTCAATATTATGAGATTGCAAATGTTAAAGATGCATACAGCAGAAAATGGCAATGCCCTATACCCACCTTAAACCCTAAAAATTGAGGCTACAGCCCACTAACAGAGGAAGTATACTAGGGTGTGAGCGAGTCTACCATAATAGCGTGCAACTTAGACCAGCACCTTATGATTAGGTCTGACGTGGAGTGCTACAACTGATTGCCTCTGCCTCTGCTTCCGCACTTCAAAGGAAAAAGGTATTAATAAAAATAATCCTCTAATTTAACAAATGCTTAAAGAAAATTTTCTCAGATATATTTCCTCTAATTTTCAAGGCTTCAAGCATATCCAGCGCTTTCAGTTTTCATCGTTATTTTATTAATTTAACAGAGTTTTGAAATAATATTAAATATAGTTATGAATTAATCGTTTTACTTAATTTATATGTTCGGTAGATATTAACATGTATCCGCTAGTAGTAGAAAGGATGTAATATTATATTTATTAGGGGGTCTGAATTTATGTTAAGGGTTAATAGAGGTGTTCAAATGAATTGTAATTATCGAAATTGAATTAAAACTCGATTGAAATTGACTGTTTAGAAAATTGTAATTATTCACGGCCGTTATGTTATGAAATGTATAAGAGACAATTTAGTTTTAATTTTAAATGTTAGGAACTATGAACACTCGACTCCAAACCATAATTTTCTTAATTTTTTAATATAACATTTATATCTACAATTTAATTTTATTATTATTATATATAATAATTATTTTATACACATAAATTTATATTTTAATTTGAAAATTTATGTATATATATATATAAGCATTTATGTTCAGTATTATAAACCATAATAATCATATTTTAGTCAATTATGATTTTGAAATAATGAAATTATGAACCGTAATTTTAACAATAATAGTAAGTTGTAACCGTATACACTAGTATGCATGTTAATAAAATAATATAAAAAATATATTATTATAACATGTAAAAATTAACGGAATAAAAATGTTAAAAATTTAAGGTTCAATCTCTTGAACTCAAAGACTAACAAATGTTGGTTTTGAATACGAGTGATTTGGTGTATGTGAGAGTACATCAGTTTTAAACAATTTTCAGATTAATATAAGTTTTCAGTGAACAATACAATACTGAAGGGAAGTGCTTCAGATTGGATAAAACTTCAGTCTACAACAAGTGTTAAACTGATGGACTAATATTTTAAACTTTGCAGTGCGTAAGTGGTGGTTTTAAAGATTAACTCGTATTATCAGAAATCTTAATGTATGAGTTTCAGTTTACGTTCAGTCAATATTCAGTTTAAGCAATAATGTTTAGTATCAAAGATAAGGTAAAGACTAAAAGAAAATAGCGTAAGACAAAGGTTTGAATTGTGTGGTTCGAAAAATAAAAACTCATACATCCATGATTTTCGAAGTGACTCGAGAGTTTCTAACTAAGTGAAACAGTCTTACCGTGATCAACCATGAGAGATTTGATTTACAATAGTTTCTGATCACTTCTAGCTATAACTTTTCGGCTAATGCTAGAACTATTTTTCGGTTACAAGTTATATCGCTAAGAACACACTATGAAAGATTACAGAGAGCTTGAGTGTTCTAAGATGTGAAAGCTTTAGAGCGAATTGAACTTAGGAGATGACTGGTATGGATGAATGAAATTTAGTGGGAATAGAATGAACTTTGTAACGGAATGATGATGTGAAAGGAATGAACTAATTCATTCCATTCCTATAGTTGGTATTTTCACGGAAATGAATGAAAAAATATTTTTTAATTAAATTATATTATTATAATAAAATAATTAAATTTATCCGAATTCTAAAAATCAAGTTCAAATTCGGTTAATTAAATAAAATTTTATCTCAAGTTCAATTCGTTTACTATTTGATTTAATAGTGAATTCAAATTCGAACTCGAACTCGGCTCGAGTTCGTTAATTATTTGAGTTTGTGCTCGTTAAGAATCTTGATTATTAAAATTATTTGTTAGTATATATTTTATATTAATTTGACAAGTTCGCAAACTAGTTCGTATATAAGTTTACGAACTATTTTAAGCTCGGCAGGTTAAAATTATATTCGAACATATTCGTGAATCTTTCGAACTAAATATCATTAGTCATGAAAAAATAATTTTTTTTACTACTATTATTCGTTGATTGTGCAAAAAAAATTACTTAAAAATTGTATTGATCGGTTTTTCATTTGGCCCAATAGATCATGATCAACCCAATCAACCCGACTCGACCTAGCTCGCAGAAATTTCCTAAAAAAAAGTTTAATAAGTTATTTCTAGGAAATAAATTATAATTATTTTCTCAAAAATCAAAATAAATTTCATTCCTGATAATTGGAAATAGCTAATACCAAGGGTAGTGGAAGAAATGGTTAATTACTGATGATTATTTTAAAACAGCCGTAGGATAAGGAATGAAAACATGAATGATCATTCCATTCAAGAACCATTCTAGTATACCAACCATCCCCTTAGAGCGTATGAGAGCTTGAGAGCGTTTGAATGCTTGATAATCGGTGTTTGAAATTGACGAAGTGTTGAAGTATTTATGTCACTTTCAAATAATAATCGTTGAGAAAAGAGCGTCCGAGACTTTGAATTTTTCTTCCTGTTGGAATCTTCGTCATTTTTTGTGTCTGCAACTTGGATTCTGTTCATCTACTCTGAGATCTTTACCAAAAGAGATAACTCCTATTAGTCAGTGTAGGACTTTATAGCTCGGGAAATGTATACTTCAACATCTTTAAGTCTCCAGTCTTTAGATGACCTTCAGTGGACTTCCTTCAGAATTGACTTCTACTGAGTAACATGAGTTAACTTCAGTAGTGGCCTTGTCCTTCTTTAGTCTGAAGTTCTTCAGTTTTGATATACCTGAACTTAGCATATGAGTTATGAGAATAAAGACTGAGACCAGTAATATATGATTTTGGACTTAAATTATCTTTTAGGAAGATTTTGAAATTTGAATCAAAACCCTTTATAAATATTTTACAACAAAAAGCAAAAAATTAATTTAGTATAAAAAAAAACCGCATTATATGTCAAGATCCGTTAAATTTAGCGTTATACAATCATTTGTTGCTTTCCTTTATTATTTTTTTTTGAGGCAAATCCAATTGCTAAACGTAGGAATTTATATAATATATTAAAGAAATACATATTGGAGCTCTTCCCTTATTTCAAGATTTATGTGGCATTATCATAATTTTTTGGACAATAATTAAATTTTTATTCAATAAATTGATATGGTAATTAATACTGCAAATTAATTATGGTAGTGTATCAATTATTAAAAACATTGCTTTATTATTAATATGGCCCAGTAAGATTGAAAACTGATTGTTTAATGCTGCAAATTAATTATGTCGTGCATAATAGATTTTTTTATTCCATAAATAATACTTTAATGGGAGTATTTATGTGTATTTTAAGGGACATAGCAATATTATATATGTGTATTTTAAGTCATTTTATAGATATACATTTTGTTGTGTTGTGCACCAATATTACACAGTGATAATGGGTAAAACTACCCATTTTTAAAATGCTACATGTGGAAATTAACCAAAAAGTAAACTTACATGCACAAAATACCTACTTTTTGAAAAAAGAAGAAATGTCTCTTACATAATGTCTTGATTTTCTCAAAAGTAAGTTGGTTAAATATTGAATGATAACTTCATTATTATATTTTGACCACCAATTCTCCCAATTACTAACTAAAAATTCTCTCAAACATACCATACATCATTCGGTGCTTAGCTCGAGCTCGTCCAGTTCAATTTATTTTCGCGATAAAACCAGGTATATACTCATAATTCTGTATTTTATTCGGTAGCATTCGACAATGGATCGAAGAAGAGCAAAAACCGCGGGTTGCCTAACCAGCGGTTGTTGCGTAACTTAATCCCCTAGCCATCGGTTGTCATGGAAAATAGTCGAAGAACATATTTCCAACTGGAGCATATGGAGCATCGATCGTCTCGCTCGACATCGACGAGCTAGCATGCTGCACATCGGGGAACGACATCGTCGATGGATCGTAAGAGCTCGACGACGCATATGATACGCTGGACTATGAGATATCTAATTCAAATGCCCGAGCCAAGTCCTCGACAGCTGAAGTGAAGATCGAACCCGAGCTAGGGGGTATGACATCATCTGTGTATATCGGCTTGAGCATCGATGCCATCTGTCGGGAGAAGCCAGCGCTAGAGTATGGAAATTGCTCCGGGTATGAGTCCGTCGCCTCGGCTATCGTGGTTAGCTGCTCGGGCAACGTGGTAGATGGTTGAGCATCATCATCATCAGCTGCATCATACGATGGACGAGCCGAGTTAGTAATCGGCGGGCTACGTCTCTGAGTATCTACCACCGGAGAACTCCGTCGTGACGTGCCACACATCATCTTTTCGACCAGACCTGTCATCCACTTCTTCATCTGGTCTATCCAGGAATCGATATGCGCATGCATCTGGTCCATCCGGGTATCAATATGCATGTGCATCCGCCTCTCTAATGCAGTGAGATCGGACCGTCTGATGCGTCCCACATCATCGGTGGAACGTCTCGGAGGAGGACCTCCACTGCTGTTGGATGATGAATTAGTGGGAAGCAGTCGGGCACGCTTGCCTCTGTCGAGACGACGTCTGGGTGGTGGTCTCGTAGCCAGCTCGCTCGGCTTGGACCTCTCTTCCACCACAAAAGGTCCTGAGCTATGTGCAGATCGAGGACCTTGAACCTCCTCGATCACAACAGGTGGTGCCGGATGTCTATCACGATGCAACTCGGTCGGATTCCTCGCACTAAGACTCGTCAATGGAGCACACCGCACCGAGATCATATTCAGGCATTGGATATACAGGGTCCACGTTAGCTCTCCCTCGTCCTCTTCGAGCTTTATGTTGGTCATATCATATACCTGCATCAAACACGAGCATTGTAAGAATATTAATTAATAAATAACAATATCAAATATAAATTAATACGCATCCAATTATTAAATTACCTCCAAAAAGCGTGCATGTCATGCGTATCCGGGCTCTTCCAAAAATTCATGTCATGCGTATCCGGGCTCTTCCGAAAATTCCATCGCAGGCATCTCAGATACAACCCATCGCCTCCACGGGGCCTACTGGCGACCTGTCCCAACTCGAGAATCACCTCGAATCCCCATGTCGGACCGTAAAGTGGTACTTTTTGTTGTCCAAAATTTTCCTCACATAGTTTCGGAGGATCTTGTATGAGTACGCACCCCAAGGATACCGGTAGAATCTCTCCATGTCATCGGCTTGTGCTCAAAGCCACGAGAACGTTATCTTCTGGCCGTCATGCCTGAAGACGAAGATATAGGCCACGAGCACGTGGGCAACGCCGAAGTAGATATCGTCATCGGCTTCAGGGATGCGTCTTCCGCTCTTGAAGCGGTTGACCAAATTTGCAGCGGTCATACGAAGATTGCCGCCGCACACGATCTGGAACGGAAGTTACATTACAGAACGGGGCAGTGAAGGCTCGCGAAGTAGACAGCAAGCAGCAAGGAACTCCAGAAACAAGAAGCAGATGCCTTACCACTGGGCTATACTCCATAGGCACGCTACATTGCCTTGCCACATAGGCCCGTCGGGTTGGTTTGAAGGAAGACTGTAAATCACTGAAGTCCCTTGCCCTGTGCCCCAGAAAGTGGTACCAGAAGCTGTTGTTCTTTCCTTTGATTGTAAGTGAGGTGTCCCAAAGTCGACATACGCCACTCGGATCGCAGGGGGTGGTACTATCGAAATTCGACGCCCCGAATCTCAAACCCGTGATCAGGGCGTGGTCCCATGTCGTGTACTGCATAGCAGACCCGTTAATGTGGAACCAAATACCTCGCACCGACCATATAGGGCAGCAAGCGATTCTGTGTATCGCCTGAGAAGACAGCGTGCCCGATGTCCAGCCGATAAAATGGTCAAACGGTCCGTTTCGAAACCTCTCGAGAAGCTCATAGCCCCTGACATCAATTAGGGTGTCCTTGTCAATCTATAACAGTTCAACCTTGTAGTAGGTGTTCACCTGCGATACCCGATTCAGTGATTCGGGCCGACGGTACCACGGACGCTCCGATTCCTTCAAAATTTAAATATTTAATTAGACACGAGATACAATATTGAACTTAAAAATATGTACAAGCATAGAAGGACAACAACCGCTGGCTAAAGTTGGCCGGAAAGCATCCACCGCGGTGGAAGCTTTATACTTAGATGTTGCCAGCGGTTGTTATAGTTTTTAGATTAAAAAATTATTCATTCACTATATGTAGGACAACCACTGAGTAACGTGTAATATATATCAACCAGCGGTGGTAGACCTAGCTGGCGGTGGTTCATCCTGTGCCAGCGATTATCATCTAAACACATCTATAACATGCTATAAATCTATATTCTATGATCACCGGTGGTAAATAATCAACATATGATAACTCCAGCTCGATATATGTATATACAAAAATTGAAAAATTTATTAATTTTAAAAAAAATATGATTTAAAATTTTTAATATTTATTTAAGGTAATATAATTTGATAAATTATTGTAGTACTATTAAAGATTATCTCATGGATAATATTTTTTATAATTTCTATGTCTATATTTATTATTTGAGATGAAAATACTAATTTTACGAAAAAGTAATAGATTAACTTTTTTTCATAATAATTAATTATTTTAAAAAAATCAAATGATAGTAAGATAAATTACACACAATGCCCCTAATTATTAAATTGGAAGTATAAAAAGTAAAAAATTTCAAATGATTACATTGGGTAAAATATGAACTTTTGTATTGTTTTACTCTTGAAATTTGAAATGAGACACTTATTAGGGGATAAAATTTTTTCCTTATAGGACACTTATTAGGTGACGGAGAGAGTAATACATATGTAAAAAATACCCACTCAACCAAGATTCTCCCAACTTTCACTATTTTCGAAATTTTTGTCTCCCAATATTCACTATTTTCAAAAATTTTGTTGGTTAAATTTGACAAATTTAATGCATAATTAGTTACACACCCACCAATTTCTCTCTCTCTCTCCATGCTCTCTCCCACTCTACCCACCGTTGTCTGCATTCATTCTCATCACCGGTCGCCCAAAGCTTCACCTCCAACACACAATTGTCGGCCAATCTCTGTCCCCTACAATCACCGACGGCCAACACCCAACACTCACCGCTAGATCCACCGCAAGAACCTCCACATCCCACCACCGTTGCTCCTACGTAGCCTCCTTTGCCGCCGCCGCTGCTGTGTGGCTTCTTCCACCGGTGAACATCATGGCCAACTCCGACGATGAAATCTCACAACATATTCATGTATATATCCATCCACCTTATGTATTTTAGAACCGCTTAATAAAATTTTTAATTTCCGTATGCATATATCGAGCTGGGGTTATCATATGTTTATTATTTACCATCGGTGATCATATTTTAAATCATATTTTTTTTAAAATTAATAACTAATTGTGCATTGAATTTGTCAAATTTAACCAACAAAATTTTCGAAAATAGTGAATGTTGGGAGACAAAAATTTCGAAAATAGTGAAAGTTGGGAGAATCTTGGTTGAGTGGGTATTTTTTACATATGTATTACTCCCTCCGTCCCCTAATAAGTGTCCTATAAGGGAAATAAATTTGTCCCCTAATAAGTGTCTCATTTCAAGTTTCAAGAGTAAAACAATACAAAAGTTCCTATTTTACCCAATGTAATCATTTGAAATTTTTACTTTTTATACTTCCAATTTAATAATTAGGGGCATTGTGTGTAATTTATCTTACTATCATTTGATTTTTTAAAATAATTAATTATTATGAAAAAAAGTTAATCTATTACTTTTTCGTAAAATTAGTATTTTCATCTCAAATAATAAATATAGACATAGAAATTATAAGAAATTATCCACGAGATAATCTTTAATACTTATTTACAATATTTATCAAATTATATTACCTTAAATAAATATTGAATTTTTTAAATCATATTTTTTTAAAATTAATAACATAAAGTTCTTATATACAAATAAATTTTACACAAGATAAGTCTTCATGTAACAATTATATTTTACAACAATATAATTTTTCAAGTAGCATGAATTTGCAATCATGTTAATAAATCACAAGGTAGCATCATTTTTCATCGACACATTCTACATAAGATAATTTAAATAATATTTATTTCTAATATTTATTCTATTTATATCACTTTTAAATAATTTTTTGTAATTTTAATAATGAAAATTTGTGGATTCGTCAAAATAATATATTTTTAAAAATTGATAAAATTATATTTATAAATTATAATATAAGATAATTTTCCCACTAGTGTTTATAATACAGTAACATTAGTAAACCAAATCATATTCATAAAATTTGGTTTGATTTGCGATTATATAATATAATGTTTTAATAAAATTATGATTTACAGTTTCAATTTAATTTCAAGAAATAAAATAGAATCAAACCATAAAATTATAATAGAATTATTGCATTTTTAATGTATATAATATGTTTAAATATAATAAAATATGAATTATATATATATTAAAAAATATAAATTATATAATTGTGATAATATATTAATTGAATCATTATAATATTAACTAATTAGTAATAGAATTGATGAGTTTATAATATTAATTTGTATTTAAAATTTATATTAAAACTATTAATTTATGTTATTAGTTAAGAATTAAATTATAATGATTTATTGCTCAATAAATCAATATTTTTCTTCTTATTTACTTACTCTTCTTATGTATATCTTTCGAATTCTCAATTACTAGAAAATTTTTGTACTTTTATATATTTATTTAAATATTAGTTTAGTATACATGTAACATTATATATTTTATTGTTATGTTAAAAATTGATATATACCTGATAATAAATTTAGTTAACTAAAATTTTATTTACTTTATAAATTAAGTAATATATTAAAAATAATAGCAAATCGCAAATTAAACATATCAAACCGTATTATTTTAGTTTGGTTCGTTTTTTATATTAATTTAATTTAATCTGATCATTAAAAAATTCCAAACTCTACTTTTTTTTTTGTTTTATTGTTTGGATTCTTTTATAAATTAAAGTCCCCAATTGAACTATTATACATTCCTATTAATTAATTACAGTACATGTGATATAAAAGCCCACTCACAAAAAAATCACATGTGGTTCAATTAATTTAGATTTAGGAATTGTATGTACAGCTTTTGAATTTAATGGCTCGAGAAATATCTAAAGGTCGACATAAAAAAGAAAAGATATTATACACAAGCATGGCACACGACGACGCTTACTAATAATAAAGGAGACTGAAACACTATTTAATTTGCAGCATTAGGATATAAGAAAACCGTAACGAAATTTGTGTAGATATTACATCTTTATCCAACAACAATCAACAATCAGAAACAAGAAACAAATGATAACTCACTGCATCAAGAATCAAGATGACTACCACTACTTGCTATCATCTTATAATTTCGTATTTTGCATTCAAGGTTTTCGTCTTTGCACTTTTCCATCAATAATTTACTACGATGGGATGTTGAAATGGAAAAGCCATGAAATGACGAAAGCAAATACCATACAAGCAAGAAGAAAATTTAAGAAGCGATGACCATTTAAGCAAGTTCGAGTCTCTGCAGTTGAGGGCGAGGGAGCTGATGATGCTGTAGGAGTTGCAGCAGCTGCATTACCCTCGCTCGCTTGTTGAACTGCCTCAACATCATTAGGGCCAACCACATTCCGTGCTACTGAGTTGCAAATTTCGCAAGTTCTGAAGAGGATGAGGAACAACAGAAATATGATAAGACTTAAGAGTTTAATGAACTGCCTAATACTGTAAAACACACAAAGTGTGACCACAACGAAGGACATGTCTTTTTCTGGTCTAAATTGCTCAAGTATTAGATAGTCAGATTCGTAGACGACCCTTTAGTGTACATCTTCGACCTTTACTGATCTTGCACACATCAAGTGTACATCAAGTGATGATCGATATTATTTGATAGCAACACATTTAAATTGCTCTGTCATGACGGCATGAATGCTTTTATGATAACTTTTACAATGGTTCAATCGGTTATGTTTTCATATTTTACAAGTGTAAACAGTTTTGACAGAATATGCAGAAGAACAATAAGTCAAATATTTGCTCCCTTTGTGAAGCTAAGGAAGGCGAAGGCCTCTAGTAGTTCTATGTGTATGCAAGAAAAACAAAAGAAATCGGAGTTGGCTCTTGCTACATGAACTGTTTTTTGACATCTTAGGAAGGTAAACAGGTAATAGGTAGAATTAGTGTTACACCATAAGGTAAGACAAATGTTGTTTCCACCAACCATTCAAGATATTTGCAAGGGGCAGATAGTAAATTCAGATTTAGGCTTTAGCCATGTATTTATTTGCATATATATTTTAATAATAATAGCAACGGACAAAAGATTGCAAGTGGCTATAATATAAGGATTCCAAATAAGGAGCAGTTAAGTCTAAGATATGAGGAGAATCAAACAGTATTATGATAATCAATGCTGCGAAGGGATGTCATATTTTTACTTTGATAAAGGGAGAGCATCTCAAGAATGAGGCAGCAGCTTAAAAGCAACATAATTGAAAGGAATCATGGTGTAATAAGAGGCTTAAGCAATTGGTCCTCTCCTTTACTCTTTTGCTTTACTTCTTTCCCATATTATCTTTAACATCAAAATTTTGATCTTTCAGAAAACTAGATTCCCTCATTACCAGAATAGCCTAACTTTGTCGTCCAAGAAACTGTTACATAAACTCAATATACAATGCAACCAAACACCTATTTGGGGGAAGAGATGGCCAAACACAGCACTACTCACAAATGAACCTTAACAAAACAAAGGATTCCAAGTCGATAGATGGGACCATAATGCAAGAGAATCATTCTATTCAACAAAACCATTCATAAAAATCTAGAAACTTCAAGATTCAAGCTCGAGAGAGAGAATTACTCACTTATTTCCTTTGATTTTGAACCATGTTTCAGCACAATGTCTGTGAGCGGCGGCTAAGTCAGCCTTACACGAGCAACCCAGCTCAATGGCGATCCCAGAAGTAGGGCTACTGCTCACCAAACTTAAATGACAAATCCTACAATCTTTCTCCACACTCGCCGCCTTCTTCAGGCCGCTCTCTAAATCCGAAAAATCACAAGGATCGGCCTCGGAGGATGAAGCCCGCCGCGATTCCAAAGCCTCGTCTTCCAAAATCTCCGACCCACAACCGAAGCTGTAATCATCGTAATTGGAGCCATCGCCATCGGCTGTGGAGTAGAATTGGGAGTTGCAAGAACCTTCCACTGCATCGGAGAAGCAGACGCTGCCCTCTTCTTCTTCATCCTCCTCCTCGCTAGTGGCGCCGCCGCCGCCGGATCCCCGGCAGCCGCATTCTAAATCTATATGGGACATCTCTGAAGTAGTAGCCATTTGTGAGCGGGAGGGATTGCGAGGCGTTGGAGCTGAATATAAACCTTCAAGATTGAATCTTCAAAGGAAATTAAACAAGCCAAGGTTTTCTGCTTATGAGTTCTGAGAAGAAAATGACTGTTTTGAGGCATGAGAAAACGTTAAGGCCTTAAAGAATGAATCTTTAAAGAACCCATGTGTTGAATATGAACAAATGCAAAAGTCTCTGTCTATTTATGAACTCTCAGAGTATAATGTGGTTCTATGTAGGATTAGGTGATCTTTACAACTCCTCATGCTTGTTCTGGAACTGAAAATGACTTTTTATTTTCTACTCACACACATAATACTACTCTGAGAGAGAGGGAAAGAAGGAGAGACAATGTCCAAGTCTTTCAGTTATGAACTTATGAATGGTTGTGGTAAGAAAAAGAAAAAAAGAATTTCCAACAAAAAATTGCTCTACTTTAATTTAGGATTTGTTTCGGAAACTCCAGCTACTTAAACCACTCTTAATCTTGACTTTATTACATTATCCAATATCTGCAATAACAGTAACAAATTTCCAATTATCAAATGCTATTGCAATAAATTGAACTGGTAGTTTGTTGTAAAACCATTTGAGCAGATAATTCAACTGTGGACTTTTGAGGAGAAAGAGCCAAAAACAAATTTGCAGTTATATCGAACGTGAATTTGCGTATGAAAAAGAGAAAGTATATTTGTTTTAGGAAAGAATAAGATTAAGTTAAGCAAATGTTGATGCTGTAATGAAACATTTGCCTTTTCTCTTTTCTTTTCTTTTTTTCGCTCTAGAGTGGGATGATGATTGTTTGTTATTTTTGATTAGTGTATATTATAAGCACCTTTTCATGCATTACTTTCTTGTTACGTACCACCTTGCACGCCAATTCCTAAATTATTCATCACATTTTTATTTATTCGTAATCATTTTAATTTTGAGATTAAGTGTATATAAATCAATTAGTTTGATCATTATTTGTTTGAAACTATGTTGGGAAATATTTATAAGTGTTTTGATTCAAATCCCAATACCTCCTCTGAAAGATGTAATAAGACCAGTACTGAATCTTAGTGTTTTGTCTAAGAACTCATATGTTATGGAGTTCTAACTTTTCAGGTACAATGAAGGACATCACCACTGAAGATTAAAGACTTTCCAATACTGAAGGACCTCCATGCTGAAGTCTGTCCTGAAGTAATGAAGACTGAAGGTAGAAGCCAAAGTCTTTCTGCCACTGAAGTATTACAGTTAAAGTCTGCACTAAAGTCTATATTCTGGAGTTCTCACTGAGTGACAGTCTACATCGTAGGACTTTCCTTCTATGGCAAAGATCTCAGTAGGTGAGTGAACACAATCTCGTTGCAGACACCAAAAATGGCAAAAAGGACGAAGACTCCAACGGGAAGAATTCAAATTAAAGCTCTATCTCACAACGGCTATATCTTTGAGAGAGCACTATATATATCCCGCTGCTTCAACATTTCAAGACACCGGTTACTCTGCTATAAAATCTCTATCGCTTTCCCTGCTTCTAAAGCTCACAATCTTTCAGATTAGAACACTCTAAGCTTTCAATATTCAATTCTTAGTGTTCTTAAGCGATAACATCTTGTAACCGAAGAGTGATTAGACTTATCTAAGTCATCTGTAAAATCACTGTAAGATCATCTCCATTAAGTTGGAAACCCTCGACTAATATCGAGTACTCGTGGACGTAGGAGTTTTTATCTCCGAACCACGCAAACCAAATCACTGTCTCTCTCTCTCTATACTTTCAGTATTTCATATTCATTATTTATCATCAACTGAATACTGACTAAGTGAAAAGAGAAACACTGCATTAAGTTTTCTGAAGCAAACGAGTAAAGATTTAAAACCACCACATTCCGCACACTTAAGATATTAGTCCATCAGTCAAACACTAAGTGTAGACTGAAGGATTTCTATCTAAAAGTTTATCTCTCTCACTGAAGCTCCCTCCCTTCAGTTCAGGAGACACAAAAAGCTTTTAAACTTGAAAAATCTGACTGGTGTATTCCCCCCCCATACACTCAGTTCACTCGTTTCGGGACCAACAAGTGGTATCAGAGCAGTGTGTTTAATTACCACTGTTTCTAAGACCCAAGGTTTTTAAACTGATCTTTCAGAAAACTCATCTGCATTACTTCTAACATCTATCATGGAAACCTCTACTAGATTGTCCATGTTCTCAATTGAAGATTATGAGTACTGGAAGTACATGGTTTCATCATTTCTGAAGGCACATCATGTCATGATGTAGGAAGTAATAACCACTGGACCCATTGTGATCCTTGTAAAGTATCCACAAACCACAGCTGAAGGAGCTACTGAAGGTGCTGTGAAAAAGCCCATGCATGAGTACAACAGTGATGAAAAGAAGATTGTTGGACTGGATGATTATGCTAAACATATCATATCAGGAACTCTAGAACGACCCATGCTAGTCCACATTCAACACTGTGAAACCGCCCAAGAGATGTGGAACACATTAGAGCAAATGTGTGCAGGTTCGGAGGAAATCAAGGAAAATAAACTAACCCTTGAGTGCCAAAAGTTTGATTCTTTCTTGCAGATAACAGGAGAATCAATTAGCGAGCTCGAACTGAGGATTATGCAAATCCTTACATCAGTAAAAGCTCTAAATCCAAACAAGTACACACAACGAGAGATCAATCTAAAGATCATATGGTGTCTTCGACGCGAAGACTGGTTGCCATACCAGATCCAGATCAACGGGCGTTCAGACTTCAACTCACTCACAACTACTGCTATCTTCAGTATACTAAAGAGTCACGAGACAAGACAAAGGATACTGGAAATCACAAATCCATCCAAAGAAATTGTCCCCACATCCACTCAAGACATTTTTGCTTTCAAAGCAGACAAGAGTCCAGTCAAAGAGTCCAAATCTGAAGGACTTGACCTCGAAGGTATGTCAAAGGCTGAACTTATGGAACAGTATGTACTAATGGCCAAACGTTTTGAACGTGCAGATTTAAAGAATGGCTGTTATAGAAGAATGTACAGAGACAACAGAACAAGGAGACCCACACAACCTTCCACTGAAGGAAAAACCTCAACCTCTTCCCCTGCATCCAATCAGGAAGGGATAGTTACTAAGTCCAAGCCTGACAGACCACTAAGCAAAGGAGTTTTCTACGAATGTGGATCCCTCGATCACTTTAAACCTGACTGCCCAGACCTCAGTAAGAAGGAAAGAGAGGAACTCAGGCAAAGAAGAGATCAAAGAAATGCAGAGAGGAAAGCCATGCTAGCTGAGGATGATGTTGATCAACTCAACTCACCAGCTATGGTTGTATATGAAAGGCACTTCTCAGATTCTTCAGATGATGAGGATTTGGGATTGATGGCTACTGAGGATGAAGAAGAAATGATAGAAGAATATTGCTTGATGGGCAACCACTTTGACTCTTCACCTCAGGTAATATATGCTCATGTCATGCCCAATGGAGAAATTGATTCATCTTCTTTCAATTCCACATCCATCACATCATTGCATACTGAGTTTCACTCATTAACTGAAGTGATCAATGTTGATGAGAACACTGAAACTGAAGACAAGATTACTCAAGAAGAGTATGAGATCTTGGCTAAAGATTTTCACAATCTTCAAGCCATATTCTTGATTACCAGGAATGAGAATGAAAAGCTAACATCCATGTTGGCTCAAAGAACTGAAAATTCACTTCAGGACATACCAACTGACATTCGAAAGGATGAACTTGTTGAAAGAGTTTGCAAGGAACTCAATGACATTACTCTCAAGAATCAGGAACAAGAGATCTCTATCTCTAACCTGAATTCTGACCTTGAATCAAAGAATGATGAGATTGTTTTTCAAAGATCTCAGATCAATGAAATGACTGAACGTATTGAACTTCTATCTGAAAGGATAGAGTACTACAAAGGAAAGGTCGAAACTTGGACTAAATCAGGATACACCAATCAAATGCTGAGTTCATCTCAACAATCCCAACGAAAGGGACTTGGTTTTAACCAAGAAAAGACAACTGTACCTTTTCTGAAAGTACCACAACAGCCTCAAACCATCATATCCTTTGTCAAAGGACCCAATCGAAAGGATGGTGACATGATCATCACTGAGACTGCTTCTAAGTCCCAAGGGAAGAAGCCAGTCACTGAGAAACAACCTATGGCAAAGAAACACGTTGCCACTGAAAACCACTCTGCTACTGAAAAACCTAAGAAGGATTTCAGGAAGCACACTGTACCTAAAGGCAACACTGACACTAACACTGAGAAGAAGGCTTTCAGGAAGCCTAAGGCAACTGACAAGCCTAAGGCTACTGAAAAGCCAAAGATTAAGGCTACTAAAAGGCCTAAGACCCAAAGGAAACCTTGACAACATGCCACTGAAAGGCATGAACCTAGGAGATACTTTCAGTCTCCTGAATCACGAACGTACAAAACCAAGTGCTCACATTGCACTTGTTCATCAAGTGATTCAAGATCCAGAAGCTATGACTCAGGAAGTCATAGAACACAACGTTGGGAAGCATATTCCAACAGATATGAACACAGGAATTCATCCCCTAGTTCATATCACTCAGACTTCTATACTTCCCCAGTTCATTACTTTGAACCAAGGCATTCAGTGCACACTGAAAGACGTTGGACTAAACGCCAACACACACAAGCAAACTTCAGGGCTAAGACTACGCCTGAAGCAAGCAAGAGATATGCCCCAAAAAAAGAAGTCAAGGCTGACGCTCAGAAGTCAAAATCACAAGATGCATCTAAAACACGCATCATAAGGCAACATTGGGTGCCAAAGCATATCATGCATACTGAAGATGGGTCTAGTTCTAAACTGGATCCTAAGACTCAGTAATTGCAGGACTCAGGACCAAGGAGAGGTGGACAAAAGGAGCATTCAAGTTGGATAATAGACAGTGGATGCTCAAGGCACATGACTTTTCAAAGAGAAGCCCTCTCCAACTACATCGAAAAGGATGGTCCTCAGGTAACCTTTGGTGATAACTCAAAAGGTTTCACTAAAGGGTATGGTACTCTCAATATAAGGAATGTTTCAATAGATAATGTTTCCTATGTCTCTGGCCTGAAGCACAACTTACTTTCAGTAAGTCAGCTGTGTGATAAAGGTTTTAATGTTGTTTTCAGTTCTGGTGAGTGCAGGATTAACAAGCTCACTGATGAGACCACTGTAATGAAAGGATTCAGGGTTGGAAATATTTATGCCGCAGATTGGAAAGCCTCCTCCCCTGAAACATGCCTGGTCTCAAAGAGCACTTCAGAACAAAGTTAGCTATGGCACAATAGACTTAGTCACCTGAACTTCAAAGTCATCAACAGGCTTTCAAGACACAGTCTAGTGCGTGGATTGCCAAACCTGATCTTTGATAAAGATCACATATGCGGAGCCTGCCAAAGTGGAAAGCAAATCAAAGCTTCATTCAAGACCAAAGAAGCTCCATCCACTGAGAAGATTCTTCAACTCTTACATATGGATTTATTTGGGCCAGTGACTCCACTGAGTGCCAATGGTAGGAAATATTGTCTTGTTATTACTGATGATTTCTCTCATTATACATGAACAATTTTTCTCTATCACAAGAATGAGACCATGGAGAGAATACCAGCCTTGCTCACCAAACTGAAAAATCAGAAGTCAACCAATGTCATCACCATACACACTGATAGAGGAATTGAATTCCTCAATGCAAAGATTTCAAAATTCTGTGCACAAATGGGGATAGAACATCAGACTTCAGCAGCAAGGACTCCACAACAGAATGGCGTTGCAGAAAGAAGGAATAGATCACTGAAGGAAGCTGCAAGAACTATGCTCAACAGTTCAGGAGTTCCAAAGAAATTCTGGGCTGAAGCTATCAACACTGCATGCTACACTCAGAACAGATCCTTACTGACCACACGCCAAGGAAAGACTCCATATGAACTATGGAATGACAGGAAGCCAACTCTTAAATACTTTCGTGCTTTTGGTTGCATGTGTTATATTCACAATAATGGTAAAACTCAGTTAAAGACCTTTGATGGCAAAGCAGATCTAGGATTCTTCCTTGGATACTCAGAGGAGAGTGCTGCCTATAGAGTCTTTTACAAGAGAAGCCTTATAGTGGAAATAACACCTCATGTTATTTTTGATGAATCTATTTTTGAGTACAGGCTAAAGGAAACTGAAGTTATCACTCAAAGACTTCGGAATCTGAACTTACAACCTTCAGTTCAAAGTCCAAAGGAGATTCTCATCTGGAGTTTAGAAGATGATGATGAAGAGAATGCTCTCACTGAAGACACAAATGTTAGATTGGATCAAGAAAAGGAGTCCACTGAAGTCAAAACTTCAGAACCTGAAGACAGGACTCAATCACTTGATGATGACAACTCTTCTCCCATTCAAACTGAAAATCTCACCACTGAGATTCCATTTAGAGAAGAAGACATCCAATCTGAAGATCTCATTGACGTTCAGATTCTACCTGAAGTCTAGACACTTTCAAAAAATCTCACTACTGAGATTCCATCACCAACTTCAGGGAGTAACAGTCCAAACTTAGTTAATATTCCTATAACTGTTGCTACTAACAATATCTTGGCCAGTTCAGATAAAGCTATCTTGCAGGAAATTCAACAAACTGAATATGTAAGAGCCAACAATCAAGGGGGAACAAGTACAATCCCTCAGACTGAAGAAGATTTCAATCCATTTCAAAGGAGCCCTTCAGTAACAACACCACCTCCTAGTCAAAGGATGGATCTCATGATTATCACTGAAGAGGACATGCGAAGAAGAAGAAGATGGATTGAAGATCACCCAACTGACTCAGTGATTGGTAGTCTACAAAGAGGAGTTCAAACGAGGAATCAGATTCAAGCAGAAATGGTCTAGCCATTAGCCACCATTGAGCCTTCTACTGACTCCACCACTGAAGAACAACTACTGATTAAGGCAGATGTTGCACTGTTTTCAGATGAAAACTTTCTACACAGCTGCTATCTCTCCAACATTGAACCCAAAGACGCTCAGGAAGTCCTTCAAGATGTTAACTGGGTCTCCGCGATGCAAGAGGAACTGAATGAATTCATAAGAAACCAAGTTTGGGAACTTATTGATCGTCCTAGGCATCAAGGTGTCATTGGTGTGAAATGGGTCTTCAAGAACAACAAGGACGAGCTAGGAGAAGTTGTTCGAAACAAGGCTAGACTGATTGCTGAAGGTTACTGCCAAGAAGAGGGTATTGAATTTGATGAAACCTTCGCACCAGTAGCTAGATTGGAAGCAATAAGACTCTTTCTCGCCTATGCAGCTCACATGAAGTTCAAAGTCTACCAGATGGACGTGAAGAGTGCATTCCTGAACGGCGTACTGAAGGAAGAAGTCTACGTGGTGCAACCACCATGCTTTGAAACTGACTACACCAAAGTGTACAAGCTACACAAGGCTCTTTATGGGCTGAAACAAGCTCCTAGAGCTTGGTATGACACTTTGTCTGTTTTTCTTATTGAATCAGGTTTCAAGCGAGGATCAGTGGATAGAACTTTATTCACAATCAAGTATAAAGGAGACATATTAATCGTTCAGATTTATGTTGATGATATTATATTTGGTTCGAAGTCTCAGATGCTTTGTGACAAGTTTGCAAAGTTGATGAAGACTCAGTATCAAATGTCAATGATGGGAGAGATGAGATTCTTTCTAGGATTCCAAATCAAACAATCCCCTGAATGCATCTTCATCAACCAAACCAAATACACAAAGGAACTGATCAGCAAATTTGGCCTTCAGAATAGCAAATCAGTGAAGATACCAATGAACACAAATGGAAGGATAGAACCAGATCCTGAAGGAAAGCCAGTCAATCAAACTGAGTATAGAGAAATCATTGGATCCCTTCTATATCTCACTGCCAACAGGCCAGACATCACATTTGCAGTAGGAGTGTGTGCACGCTATCAAGCCAATCCAAAGGAGTCACACATGGAAGCTGCAAAGAAGATTCTGCGCTACCTGAAGGGCACACCAAACCTTGGCTTATGGTATCCGTCAGATGATAACTTGGAACTAACTGGTTATTCTGATGCTGATTTTGCAGGTTGCAAGTTGGATAGGAAATCCACTTCAGGTACTTGTCAGTTCTTGGGAAACAAACTCATTAGTTGGTTCTCCAAGAAACAGAATTCAGTTGCTACATCAATCACTGAAGCTGAATACATGGCTGCTGGAAGTTGCTGCTCTCAGATTCTCTGGCTTAAGCAACAACTCAGAGACTATGAAGTGCCTACCACTCAAGTTGCAATCTATTGCGACAGTTCAAGTGCCATTGCCATCATTCAGAATCCAGTTCTACATACAAGGTGCAAACACGTGTACATCAGGCATCACTTCATAAGAGATCACGTTGAAAAGAAGGATGTCATCATAGAAAAGATTCATACTGACATTCAACGAGCAGACATTCTCACCAAGCCACTGGAAGAAGCTAGATTCAAAATGCTGAGTGGAAGACTTGGCCTACTGAATCCAGACATCTCCTAAATGTATTCACTAAAGGTACATCTCTAACCCTATTCAAACTGATGTCTTAAAGATTCATTGACTTAGTATTCCTAGTATATTGAAGTCATGATCACAAAAAGACACAAAACAATGTGATGATTACATTCTGGGTAACTCTACATAGTTATCTCAGATATCAAATCATCACACATTGCAACATACATGTTAAAACTAACCATGCATGCCACTGAAGTAACCTACTGAAAGAACTTCAGGACAGACTTCAGGACAAGAATCAAGATATACTAAAGATCATGACAAAATCTGAAGTACATATGCTCAGTGAAACATGACAAAGACAATCTGAAGTTTTACACGTAGCAAGCATCTGAAGTTCACAAGGCTTTGAAGTACACATGATCAACTGAAGGACTTCAGAATCTAAAAGAAAAATAACCACTGAAAGGAAGAAATTCAGTAGCTAGTATCAGCAACTGAAGCTCAACACTTGCATTTATTTCTTATATCCATTGCTTTAAGTATCTTGTTCTTTATTCTGAATTGAATGTCAATAGCGTAATTAAAGGCACATCGTACCTCGAACGATTCAACGTATCATATACGCTATCTTGCATTTAATGATTTCTGATATCTACAGTAGCAGAACAGTGCTTTTAACCTCGGGAACTCAAACGCCCTGCGCGTATGCCTCACGCGCTATATACTTTCCCGCCTCGCCAACTACTTTGCAGCGTGGTTTAACCCTAACCGTTGATCACTTACTTCACGGAGAAAGATCCAACCGTTCATTTCTTTATCACCTTCTATAAGATCATCTTCTCCAATCAAATTAACCTTTCCAAATCCTCTCTCTCTCTAAGCCTTACGCTAAATTTCCTGCGACTCTTCAATTTGCATAACTGTTCTTGCTGTTCTGCGTTTCTTACTTGTTGATAATCTATCATACTCTCTGTATCTCATCTCATGTATGATCCAGTAACTCTGTTTATATATCTGCATAATTTCCTTTCATTGTTGCTTGGATGATCTTATAATGTATGAAAATTGATAATTGATATAAACTGATTTTTTCCTTCCTTTCTCAGTTATCAACAATCATGGGTAAGAAAGCAATTCTTAGACCAGCAATGAAGCTCTCCCAGATTCGCGCTCGCCTTTACACCGAGCCAACTGCTATCTTCACACAAACAGATGTTGCTGTAGCTAAAACTATGTTTGAGATCATCCGCTCAAACGGTCTTGAACTCCTAGTCTCTCTGCACCCCAAGAACATCTATGAGGATCAGGTGGTTCAATTCTACTTGAACCTGGGCTATGAGGGGTCTGACCTGAAGTCCTCTCTGGATATCTCAACCAGGGAACCCATCACTGGTGCTATTGAGGAGCAAAAGCTGCAACTGAATGTTACTGAACTGTTGCAGTCTGTTTTCAAGCTTAGGAATGTGGGCAATACCAAGCCCATTCAGTTCCTGAAGGACAAGGAGGACATTCAGTCCTTCTTTGCTGCAATTCAGGTGGAGGAGCCTCCCCGCCAGTTTTCAACTGCCAACAACAACAAGGGCTTGATACGCCCTGAGTTCAAAATCCTGCTTGATGTGGTCCAGCACTGCATCCTTGGGAAGAAATCCTCCCACGAGCAGCTGATGAAGAGCATATATGGCAATGAAGGAGCCAATTGGGTGGCCGTGATGGAAGAGCTACTGATGGCTGAGGCCAATAAGCTGAAGGAGGTCCCTGGAGGAGTGACAATGACAGGGATTGACACTCTAAACCTTGCCACCAAGGTTTCTATTTTGATCGAGGAGTCATATCAACATGCTGACACTGCTTTCTCCTCCGCCAAAGCCTACAATGAAAAGTGGATGTTTTCCACTGATTTTGATGTGCAATCCTGCATGCACAGGAAAGCCATGGCTCTTCAGATAGAGCTGCTCAAGGAACGGAAGAAGGCCGATCCTGAAGAGGAAGATGATCCCATTGCTGCAGTGGAGGAATTTGATGAGGAGGAGGCCTTTGCTGAAGCTACTGAAGCTCCACCTCCTTCTCCTCCAAAACTTGCGAAGAGGAAGCGCAATCCTTCTAAGCGCCCTCGTCATTCAGAGAGAGTACCCCCTCCCCCAACCAAGCCTACCCTTCAGGAGGTCCTTGACTCCTCTACTGATGAGGACCTCCAGGACCAATTCACCCTATCCAAACGCCCTCGCCAATCCATTCCCAACCCTACACCCATCACCTCCATCAGCCCTTCAGAGATTCCACCCCCACCAACCATCATCGACATATCACCCACCAAACTCTCCTCCCTCTCTAAAACCAAAACACCCTCTGCACCAACAAAACCCAAAACCAAAGCCCAAACTATTCCTCCACCTACTTCTCCTGAAACCACCCCCACTGAAACTCTTCCTATCCACTCTCCACCCCAATCTGAAATCCCCCACTCTGAATCTCACCAACACGCCTCCACTTCCCAGCCTTCTGACTCCCAAGCTATCATTCTTTCTTCCCCTGCCCAAATTTACCTCAACAACCTGGAGCTCCAATCCTTCCAATTTTGGAGCTCCACTTTCCCTGAACTTTTCAACCACCCTTCTCTCATCTCTCTTTGCCAGCGTCTCTGGACCTGACGCCAGTATCGTTTTATCGATACCACTGCTCTCCAGTACAAGATAGAGTTGTCTGGATTGAGCTCAATTTTGGTTGAGGAAGCTGACCTTAAATTCTTTTTCAATTTTCTGATGCCAAGGATGCATTCATTAATGCTGAGGCCCTTATTGAGGAACAAATTCTTCAGGCTGAAGCTGCCGCGGGTCGCCCTTATATTCGTCGTATTTCTTCTTCCACTGCCCCTGCTACTCAGTCTTCTACTGATTCATCCCTCCCTGAAGCTCTGACTTCAGAAGGAGCACTCCTAGCTGCTCATCGTTCTATATATGAGGCCACTCTCTCCAAGCTCAAGATGCATTCTGATGCTGAGAGCCAGCGCTTAACCAACTCTAGTGCCTCCATGCTTAACGCCCTCCAGGCCACTTATTCAAAGAAACTAGAGAGTCATGTGGCTGATCTTCAGAAGAGCATCGACGCTATCAACGAAGAAAATGCCTCTCTGAAGGCTGAACTGAAGGCTACCACTTGCTCTCCTTCATCTACTGAGGCCTTGGATACAAAAATTGAAGATGCTATAAAGGCCCAGTACTCTGCCTTGCAAGAATTTGACAAGAAGGAGATGCGCTGCACTTTCCCTACTCATCTAGAACACTACAGAGTGCCATCTCACAAGAAAGTCAGTGATCTCGTGATCTCTTGCAATCACAATCGCTCCAACACTTATGCCCTGCGCGCTGAATATGATGCCACAGTGAAAGATCTTTCAGATATGCGCTCAACTATCAACAAGCTTTCTACTGACTGCGCTGCACATGGTAAATCTCTTGCACGTCAACACAAGTGCATCAGTAAGACATACAAGCGCACTGATTCAGGCTGCGTTCTCGCCGAGAAGACCAATGCCACTACTGATTCTGCCCTCACCCAGGCTAGCAAGGCCCAAAAGACTGCTGATGCTGCTCGCCTTCATGCAATTACTGCCAAGTCTCGGGCTGAGTCTTCTGTCTCTGGTCTTCCTTCTTCCTCCACTCAGTCGCCTGAATACCAAACACAGGTGGACCTTATCATTGGTGATTGCCGTCGTCGCCTCTCTCACATAGAAGGTCTCTGCCAATCCATCGCAGATTCCAACAAACTTGAACTTAAATTCCCTCAGGTCAAAGCTCTCCTCTGGCATGCTGACTCTATACTACAAAATGCTTATGATACTGCCAATAAGGGGGAAGAGGCTGTGCCTGAAAACATCCCATCCGGAGCAGAAAAGACTGAAACTGAAGCTTCTAAAGCTATCTCTAAGGATGCCACTGAAGAAAAAGATGATGAAGATGATGAAGAAGATGAGGAGCGTACGTCATCCCCTGACATTGATATTACTGACGGTGAGGGAAATAATGATGAAAGTGATGATGATAATGACGAGGACGGACCTTCAGATGCCGTGCCTTCTGGTTCCATCTCTACTCCTGAAGAGCCAGCCTCTGGTGCTGCAGCTTCTTCTGATCCATCTCCCTCCAAGTCCAAGACAAAATTCACCCCTCCTAAGTCTAAAGGTAACAAGGATGATGAAGTGGGTACAAATCTTGATGCCACTGAGTCCTTATCTATTTCTGTTAACAAAACTCTCATTCCTACTCCTTCCTTCAAGGAAATTCAGTCCACTGAAGAGACTTCTATGCCAAGAGGAAAAGATGCTCAACCATCTCTTGCTGAATCTGATGTAAACGAAGAAGAAATATATGAAGGAGAAATGAGTCCTGGTTCTGGAGAAGAAGATAATAGAATTTTGATTCAAGTTGTGATACCTCCAGAAACCAGAGAACAAGTACAAGAACTGAAAGACCTTTGTGATGCTCGTCAGGCTGAACTAAGAGCCACTGACACTCAACGAGCATCAAGGTTATATCAACTCAGGCTGCAAGGAAAAGAAAAGAGAACAAGTCAAATTGATCCTCACACGCGCTTTCATGCTGACTCATGGGTTAGACCAAATCTAAGTGATGAATGGGAAGAACTGAAGGATGATTTCATTAAGATGCTCGATCACTGGATGATTTATGGTATATGTGGAGAAACTGATCGAGACATCTTATTTCATAATTTTATGAATGACTACCCAGATTCAGAATTCACAAGGATGATCAAAGAAGATACTGCCAAGTCTGGAATTATTATCTCTGCTCCTGGCAGGAAGCAATTTGATCGACCTAATCTGCCAGGAAGCCCTTTTATGGACAAGAAGCCAATTGAATCTGAAGCCTTAATTGCTGCTCAAGTGCTTGGCTGACAAGATCTGAATCTGAAGGGACCTTTCAGAAAGCTAAGGGATGACACTTACTTAATGTTCAATGCTGTATCTCCTGAAGCTCAGTTAGAAATGGTTCAAAAAGCAAGAGAAGAGAAGAAGAAAGCTGCACCTTAATCCTTCTGTTGTATTTCATTCTTACTGGAATTATTGTACTGAAATCTTTGTACTGAAGATCCATTGAATGAAATGCAACATATTTTGTCTCTCTTGATCTCAACCTGATGACAATCTTCTAGTTGTCCAGGATCTGATTTTTTTTTGGTTTGATTTACCTATCTGATTTACTAACCCATCTTTTCTTATAGTTTAAGTGTTCTCCATTTTAGGGGGAATTTCTTAACTTAGATAGATGTTTTCAGGTTAGGTATTGACATCATCAAAAAGGGGAAAATTGTTGGGAAATATTTATAAGTGTTTTGATTCAGATCCCAATACCTCCCCTGAAAGATGTAATAAGACCAGTACTGAATCTTAGTGTTTTGTCTAAGAACTCATATGTTAGGGAGTTCTAACTTTTCAGGTACAATGAAGGACATCACCACTGAAGATTAAAGACTTTCCAATACTGAAGGACCTCCATGCTGAAGTCTGTCCTGAAGTATTGAAGACTGAAGTTAGAAGCCAAAGTCTTTCTGCCACTGAAGTATTACAGTTAAAGTCTGCACTAAAGTCTATATTCTGGAGTTCTCACTGAGTGACAGTCTACATCGTAGGACTTTCCTTCTATGGCAAAGATCTCAGTAGGTGAACACAATCTCGTTGCAGACACCAAAAATGGCAAAAGGGACGAAGACTCCAACGGGAAGAATTCAAATTAAAGCTCTATCTCACAACGGCTATATCTTTGAGAGAGCACTATATATATCCCGCTTCTTCAACACTTTAAGACACCAGTTACTCTGCTATAAAATCTCTATCGCTTTCCTTGCTTCTAAAGCTCACAATCTTTCAGATTAGAACACTCTATGCTTTCAGTATTCAATTCTTAGTGTTCTTAAGCGATAACATCTTGTAACCGAAGAGTGATTAGACTTATCTAAGTTATCTGTAAAATCACTGTAAGATCATCTCCATTAAGTTGGAAACCCTCGACTAATATCGAGTACTCGTGGACGTAGGAGTTTTTATCTCCGAACCACGCAAACTAAATCACTGTCTCTCCCTCTCTATACTTTCAGTATTTCATATTCATTATTTATCATCAACTGAATACTGACTAAGTGAAAAGAGAAACACTGCATTAAGTTTTCTGAAGCAAACGAGTAAAGATTTAAAACCACCACATTCCGCACACTTAAGATATTAGTCCATCAGTCAAACACTAAGTGTAGACTGAAGGATTCCTATCTGAAAGTTCATCTCTCTCACTGAAGCTCCCTCCCTTCAGTTCAGGAGACACAAAAAGCTTTTAAACTTGAAAAATCTGACTGGTGTTTTCCCCCCCCCCCCCCCCATACACTCAGTTCACTCGTTTTGGGACCAACAAACTATGACAACCATAGTTAACTCTTGTCCTTATCTCATTGAGTTTTGAAATTATTGTACCATATCAAATTAATATGGAAGAATTTTAAATATTGACAGGATAACAAATAAATAATTGAATTTATCTTAATTTGTTAGTTAAGAGTCATTTAGTTTTTGGTCAATAATATATAAAATTTCATTAAAAAAAGAGGTAAAGATAAATACCTTAATAAAACAACAAATGAAATTAAATATGGATTCAATGATTTTCCATCCAAGACTAAGTCACTACAACTTTTATTTTCATCTCATACAATTCTCCCTTCATTCTAAGTTTCCTCCTTGAACACCATAATATTTTTTACCCTCCAGATCATCCACACAATACCCACCCAAATACACGCACAAATCATTTTTCTCACTTTCTCGTTAAAAAGGTTGTAGAATAGCACAAAATGTTGTTTTGCTTTCTTTGGAAAAGCCGCCTGAATTTTTGGCCAACTTTTGCATTCCTCCCACACTCCTATGACCTTTATGCACTCGAAAAGGATGTGCTCGATAGTTTCTTCCTTTTCTCCGTAAAGTGGGCAATCTGTTGCAACATTTTTCGGAGAACACTTACGTCTCCTTAATTCCACTCTTGACAAATTTTTCCCCCGAACCACGCTCCAAACATGAAATTTGGCTTTCTCAATAGCTCCACAACTCCAAATCTGTAAAACATAACTCATTAGTTAAGTGTCATTTATGATCTTCTTTCTTTTTATGCTTTAGATATTGAAAAGGCCACTAAATGTGATCCCATTATATATCAACTCATAGACATAAATATTTATATAGTTACAAATTAGGTATTAATCAATTCCACCAGTAATTAATCACCTCACGAGGTATTTATGATAATTCTTGTGCTTAGTTTGCTTGATACACAAATTAAGCTAGCATTTAAATGAACCAAAAGTAAGCAATGAGATATGAATGAATTGTGAATTGAAATTTCTGGGATCTTCATAAACTTTCTAATTGCAGGTCTACATAACCTAACGTAATTCTTGCGAAGGTAGATATGGTAATATCAATGCATATTAAGGAAATTTGATGAAAATGTCTAAGAAATAATTGTATGTCCAATTTGGTGTGTTGTACCTATATGACATTAGGTAAATTATTGAAATAGAGACGCATGTGAATTTGAATGATTAATATCAAACAAACATCGTAGATATGGTTGTGGCTGCACTATATGTATATGGTCCACTTCAAATATATCATCATCATTATATATATGTATGGTATGGGTTAATGTATTTTAGTAGTTGATGAAGTTACTTTTTGCTTCCCTTGTTTACCATATACTTCAAAGGAAACCATGCATCCTATCTTTTTCATTTATTTGTAGAAGGGAAATAGTAGATGCTCGTATCATAATATTTGGTCTTATATATTAACTATTCTACAACGTGCATTACACCAAAATGACTATATTAATTTCAATTATTATGCAATTATTTGCTAAAAGAAACAGGTGCTGCTGCATATGTACCATTTATTAATATACACAAAAAACGTGCACTTATTCGCGTGTGGACTTATTTAATGGGTTAATGAGTGATGTGGCATGCAACTATGTTATATACTCTGTTCACACAAAACTTGTTTACTTGGGATTGGTATCAGTTTTACCAAATAATTGTGAGTTGAAATAAGAGTTTTACATTTTTTATTTATTAAATATTTATTTATTAAATAATTGTGAGTTGATTAATTAATAAAGTAGTTAAATATATTTTAGTAGAATGAGAGTTTTAAATTATTTATAATTAAATATGTATTGTGAGTTTTAGAAAAGTTAATAAAAATATAAATATAACTACATCTTTTTTTGGATGGATGGGAGTACCAATTGTCCAATAATTTTGTTATTAATTATCCATTTATTTTTAAAATTTATTGATTACAATATATTTTTAAAATTCTAAAATAAAAAATAACAAGGGAACAATAATAAAAACACGCATACGGCGGATCACCCTTATAATAAGGTTTAATTCAAATTCATCTCAACCTATTGCTGATCACTCCTTATAGTGAATATTTATATCTTAGATCACACTCTATATGATAATGGTTAGTTTACATCAACTTATAAACATGAGTTAAATTTAAATAAAATATAGATGTAAGAGTTAAATTTGAACAAAATCTTATTACATAAATGAATTTTGACCCGCTATATAAGTGTCTATGACAAGAGTGTATTTACTACTCCTTCCGTCCACGATCTTTCTTCCCAATTTGATCCGGCATGAGTTTTAATAAATTGTGTTGACTTAGTTGGTAAATGGTAAAATGTATTGAATATTGTATAGTTAGTGGGGAATGAGATCCACTTTATTGATGATGTGTAAAGTGTATAGAGTAGTGAGTGGAATAAGAGGCCCATACATTAATGATTATATATATTGAGTAGTGTGTAGTTAGTGAAGAATGAACCCACATTATTGATGATGTGTTGAGTTGTGAGTGGAGTAAATGGTTGCTAAAGATAGAAAGAAAGTGAGAAGAAACTTAGTGGACGGACCAAAATGGCAAAGTAGGAAAAAAGATTGTGGACGGAGGGAGTATTTTTTTTCCCCAAAAAATAACAATAATATGAAAATTGAATCTACTTGTAGAATTTATCTAAATTTGATATACAAGTTGTGAATACATGTCTCATTCGGTACATAAGTCATGATTTCTCACATTTGGTTAATTACTCTATAATTAGAATAACTATAAAATAATTAATCTGACATGAAAAATCATGATTTATGTACCAAACAAAGATATAGTATACACCGTGCAAGAGTAGAGGAGCCAGAATTGATAATATATGCATCACAAGCTCAAACATGCTTCTAACAATCAAGTTGGATTAAGTTTTAGTCCGTTGAAAGATTTTGTAACTCTTGACAAACCGTCAAGAAAAGCGTAATAATGCGATTAGTGTGCACTAATGCCATATATTAAGATGTATTTTCTGGCTAAAATTTTATGTAATATTACATACTCTATTTGATTTAATTAAATTTATAAGTGTTTTTTTAATCAATCAAATCAATTTTAGTGGAAGATAGGAAGTAGTGTTATAGAAAGTAACTAACCAAAAAAGAAAATGGTGCATGGACAGGACTAGGGATGTGAATTTGGCCCCAAAGTGCGGGTTGACCCAAAGACCAATCTGAAATCGAAGAGGGTTAGAGTTGAAAATTTATGACCCGAAATATTTTTTAGTCCGAATGGGTTGGGCCGAAAACAACCCGAACCCGATTAACCGAACGAAAAAAATAAAATAATAATAATTTGCATATATTTGATTATTCATGATAAAAATGTATTTGTCATACTCATCAATTAATCAATCACTTAAAAAAATAATTATGACACAATTTGGGTATAATATCTAGAGGTGTTCACGGTTCCGAAAATTTGGGACCGGAACTGAACCGTCGTTGTTCCGAACCGTGTAGGGCGGTTCCGGTTCCGGTTCCTTTGAACACCTCTAATAATATCATTAAATTTAATTTTAATATTTAACTATGTTTAAAATTTTATTTTATTTGTTATATTTTTTAAATATAAATCATAAAAAAATATATACATGTTAAACATTTTTATAAATATTATAACTCAATTAGTCCGATGGAGTAGCCCGAAAATAAAAAGTTAAGGGTTAAGGTTGTAAATTTTCAATCGAATTTTTTTTAAATCTGATTTAGTCCAAATTAAATAGTTCGACAACCCGAATAAGTTAGCCCGAAATCGAGTGATTAACCCAATCGACAATTGACATCCCTCGACAGACCACAGAATGAGGAAATGTGGGCGTGAATATGGTGCAGCGGAGGCACACAGTACCATTGACTAGAAGTGGGACCACCTCGCTCGTTTCTTCCTCTGACGTTTGTTCCCTCCCACTTTGCCTGTTCACCAAAATCCCCCACCATTCCAACACCAATTAATTTATTATTCCAGCTTTTTACTACCATTAATAAACCCATTATTTGGTAGAATTATAGATTAGTGTTTTTGGGCCTTCTAAATAACTAAACATCAATATTTTTTCTGTATGAAATTAACATTCCGGGAGCCTTATATTAAATTCAAATTCAGCTCATTGTATAATGACGTGAACTTTGATTATAATTATAATATATTAAAAGAGGGACGATGAAATGCATTACATGAAAATTCCATGGAGTTAGTTGAATAAAAAATTAGGTGAATATTCTTTGGATAATTCAAATGGATTTTCAAACATTTAATCTATGCATGTCTCAGTCTGCATATATATTTAAAGACATGTAATTTTACTATTCTAAATTTTCTTGTGCATGTTTATATTGGTATAATTTACGAAGTTTCTTACCTTAAGTGGGTCCTGGTGGAGTCAAATGATGTTATTCTTCTCCATGATTAGCCAAGGAAAGAAAAAAAAATAAAAATGAGCAAACGGCGAAAATAAAATAGAAAATAAGAGAGGAAAAGGTAAAAGTGAAGTGAATGGAATAAGTTTATGAAGTTTAATATGTTGTGGCTATACAACGAAAAGAAAATTGAGGGCACAGGCAGAGGATGAGAAAGACAATTCTGCACCCGATTATCTCATATAAATTCAAATTATGAGTTATAATACAAATTAACTGTAGCCAATGATTGGCCTCTCAAATTTCTGCCTAAATAAATTATATTCTCTTTTTTCTGCTAAAAATAGTAATAATTTCTTATTGGGTCTGTCACGTTAAAAGTGGTCATTACCTAAAAAGAAAAAAGTTTTTACTTTTAAAATATCAACTCTTATTTTTTCAACACACAACACTTTACTTTGTTAATTTCGGTGCTGCATTCTTTATGATCGTCGGTGCTGCATTCTTTATGATCGTTTTTAAGCAGTGTTTTAAAAATTAGACCGGACTGACCGGTTCGACCGGTTTAATCGCGAACCGGTCAAGCAACCGGTCCAGTTATGTTATTCTGGGGTCATTTAAATGACCCAATGCGAACCGGTCAACCGAAAATCCGGTTCATTAATTTTTTTCAAAAAAATGTTAGACGTAAGGATTGAACCCTTAAACTCAAGAAAAATAGACAAACTATGTAACCATCCAAGCTAGATAAAACATGAATGATGAGATGGGGAACGATAAATAATCTCAAGATAATTAGTATGAATAGTGGTATGATAACTAATGTGAATATTGTTTAATAATGTGTTTGATATGTTAAAAAAAGAGTATGATAACTTATTATTGTGTTTGGTAGATAGAAGGTAGGATAATTTAATATTTTGTTTTATATATAAAATTAAAAGGTAAGAAAATTACTCCCTCTGTCCACGAAAAAATTGCACATTTGTGCACTTTATTGCGTCAACTAAAAATTTGCACATTTTATTGTTAGACCCACCATCACCTTTTTAATCACTCACAATACATATTTAAATATAAATGATGTGGGATCCTCATTCCACTCATAACATATTTAATTTATTTATCAATCAACCATTAACTTGTCTTTCACTCACATACACATATTTGATAAATAAATATTGTGGGACTCTTACTCTACTCACAACACATTCATAATATTCGTTAAAATTCGTGCTGAACCCAAGTGTACAAATACTTGGTGGACGGATATTACGATTGTCACTTTTTATCGTTTTTCATATATTTTTATTGATGTATTTTTGTTTCCTATTTATTTTAATATTTTTCTTAAATGTATATTTGTAAAGGGTTAGAATATGTATAATTAGGTTTGGTCCATTTTAATATCAAATTAATTAATCATAACAACTTATTTTAATATTTAAAAAATGATTATTTTCCATAATAATAACAGATTAATTAAAACGGTTATTTAAAAAATCAATTTGAATAACAAATTAATTAATCATCGAGAAGAAGAATAATTGGAATAAAAGAGCATTTAATTTCATTACTCCTCTTATATTTTTGATAATTCAGTTCATTTTTACAAACAATAAATTAAAGTAAAATTTAATTGTAACTTCGTTTTGTAATTCGACAGTGTAGAATAAATATAGTTAATTTTCTCCCACTATATAATATGAAATACATAAATAATATGAAATACATAAAAAAATTGAGTAGAAAACTCATAATTACCACAACCATAAATGTATAAAATAATATTGCTGGAAAAAATAATATAAGATAGAACTATCATGTATAAAGATGGCTCGACGACAGTAAATATAAACTAAGGGGATGTTTGGTTGTCAAAATTAAATTAACTTATATTTGCGCTTAACAGTAGGATCGAGCTGATTGCACCAACGGAGGCGGAAAGATTTTCCCGATCTGCCTGGAATTCCACGAGCGATGAGGCTCCAATTCCTAGCCCCCAAGTTGCCAATGAGTTGACTCAGCATTGCGTCCTCGTCCGGAGACCACGGCCCTTTAACTCGGTCCAGCGATTTCTTGCTCTCTCCAACTCCATCCCCGAGCATTACCATGTTCTTGTCCTCACCAATGCGAAACGCCACCCGCGGCCACCTCCGTTTCACTGCCACCGCAGTACATTTCTGCGACTGCTTCAGTATCTCCATTGAAGTAATCGAATATTTCCTTTTCTTTTCTTGTGAAGAAACTAGAAATAGAAATTGCCATGGAAGCAAAAGGATGAAAGCGGAAACAAAGAAGAAGAAGAAAAATATGAGAGAGAAAAGGAAAACTAATTTATGTTATTCCTCAACAAACAAGTACAGGTGTTTATATACAACTCGTCCACATGTTTGCTGAGTTAGCAAGAAACTAACTAATGCTAACTAATAAAAACGTAAAGAGCGAAAACACGCTTATTCAAGAAACATGAAGAAGCATGCAGTACATTCCCTTCTCTTCTATAATTAAGCTCGCCTATTCTCCTCTCTTCTAGAATAGCAGCCTATTCTCATCTCTTCTAGAATAGTAGCTCCTCCTCACTCTATACTCCCTCTCAAGATGCATCTTTAAATACGTTTAGCTCATCTTGCTAAGAATAGCATTGAAAGTTGGTGAACACAATAGCTTAGTTAGTATATCCGCAAGTTGATGAACACCCTTGATATGCAACGGTTTGATAACTCCTTTCAAGTATCTTTCTCTAACCGTGTGACAATCAATCTCTATATGCTTAGTCCGTTCATGAAAAATCAGATTAGAGCTTATGTAAATTTCTGCTTGATTATCACAATACAAAGGAGTAGGCTTCTCAACTTTAAAACCAAGATCTCCAAGAAAGCCACGCATCCACACTACTTTACATGTTGCCAAAGCCATCGATCCATATTCGGTCTCTGCTGAAGATCGAGACACTGTGATTTGCTTCTTGGATCTCCATGAAATAAGAGAAGAACATAACAAGAAGCAAAAACCTGAGATTGAACGCCTAGTATCAAGACATGCCGCCCAATCCGCATCACAAAATATGCTTATATCCAGAGTTGAAGAACTCGAATAAAACAAACCATGACCAAACATTCCCTTGACATATCTCAATACTCTCTTTGCTGCCTGTAAATGTACTTCACTAGGTTTAGCCAAATATTGACCAAGTTTCTGAACAACAAAAGTTAGGTCTGGTCTAGTGATGCATAAATAGAGTAATCGACCAATCAACCTCTTGTATATTGAGGGATCCTTTAGCTGCTTTCCTTCATCTTGTTTCAATTGCTTTCCAGGATCCATAGGTGTATTGCAAGGCTTACAACCAAACAATTTTGCATCAGTTACTAAATCCACTACATATTTCTTTTGTGATACAAAGAAACCCGTAGTGTTTCTCGCAATCTCAATGCCTAGAAAATATTTGGGTTTACCAAGATCTTTATATTTGAAGCACTGCCCCAGAAACCTTTTGAAATCAAGTATGACTTGTTGTGAGTTACTAGCCAATAACATATCATCAACATATACTACCAAGGCAATGAACACACCATTTGCAGACTTCTTAATAAAAAGAGAATGATCATAAGGAGATTGATGCATTCCAAAGCCAGCTAAGGTCTATGATAGTATCAAATATCATTGCCTACTTTCTTGCTTCAAGCCATATAAAGATCTAGTAAGTTTGTAAATTGTATCTGCTGGAAGAGACTCCCCCCTTACTAAGAAGTCTAGGTGGTAAATCCATGTATATATCTTCCTTTAGGTCACCATAAAGAAAAACATTGTTAATATCCAAGTGACATAGATTCCAACCACGAATAGCAGATACAACAAGTAGTAGTTTTACTTTGGCAAGTTTGGCAACATGAGAAAATGTATCAACTCCTTCCTGTTGTGTGTACCCCTTAGCAAGAAGGCGTGCTGTATACATTTCCACACTTCCATTAGCCTTAAACTTCACTATATAAACTCACTTACAACCTATGGTGCTCTTATGTTTAGGCAAAGTGGTTAGAGTCCAGGTATTATTCTTCATTAGTGCTTCTAGCTTTTCTTTCATAGCACATTGCCATTCAGCATATTTAGAAGCTTAAGAATAAGAAACAGGTTCAGGTACAACAACAACGGATGCAATAAAAGTGAGGTAGGATTGAGAAAGTTTTTCATAGGATAAATAGGAATCAATAAGATAACAAGAAGATGTTATGAAAGAATTACATTCATAGTCCTTTAGGTAGTGAGGTTTGTGTAAAGATCTGCTTGTTTGAGTAGAAGGAACTGAGGGTTGTATGGGATCAGGAGAAGGAATGGAAGTGTTTTGAGGTGGAGATGTAGAAGGAAAAGAGGTGTTATGGCTGGGAATATAAGTGGTATGGCTGGGTATAGAAGTTTCAAAAGTGGTATGTGAAGGAGAAAAATCAAAGGCTGAAGTTGGGAGATGAGAGAAGGGAAATATGTTTTTATGAAATATTCCTACTGATATAAACTGTAATATCCTCAAGATTCAAAACCTTATACTCCTTATATCCAGTAGGATAGCCAAACATCACAATGAATCATATCAAAAATAACATATGATATAGATTCTGAGTAAGAGAATGAAAGCTCACTACTAGAAATTCGCTCATAGATAACGGCGAAATACCGTTATCTATACGTGCAAAAATGTGTTAAATATACTGCTGTAATCTATGTGCACACGCTCATAGATAACGCTCGGCACCGTTATCTATTCTTTAAATAGATAACGGTTTAGAATGTAAACATAACGCAATATACCCGTTATCTATATACACTTTACATAACAGTACAAACCGCTATCCATTCATACTTTTATGTAATCTATTGTACACTTAGATTACATTTTTGTTCCACGTACATAACGATTTGTTAGTGTAATCTATTTAAAGGTATATATATCGGTTGTAGGCGTTATGTAATGTATTTTATACGCTTTGTATTGTTAGTTTAGAAAGCGCTTCTTAATCATATAGATAACAGTTGTTTGCCGTTATAAAATGCTTGTAAAATATATTATGTATTTTTCTTTAGATTATATTTTTTGTCACTTAGATAACGATTCTGTATCGTTATCTTAAATATTCAAATTTCTTATCATTCAATTTATATTTAAAAAATAACAATTAATAATATAACGAAAGACACAAAATAATATCATATTAAACCTGTTTAAAATATATTCTACCATGAAAATATTCAACAAAAGTATGTACAAGCCAAATATAGCAAATGCGCTTGAAACAAAAGTATACTCATTTTATAAGTCATATTTCGTCTTTACAATGCACCTAAATATATGCCAAAATATATTCCAACACTAGCTACTATCATCCATGAAGCTCACAAAAAAAGTTCTTCACATTGCACCTGAAAAGTTCTCCAAATAGTGAGCCCCATAAGTAGTCTTGGCTTCATTAACAGAGACTTGTGAGGTTTCCTACAGATACATTAGCTCACTAACATGATCAGGATGGTATATAGGAGTTGGCAACTCGATGTACCCAAAATGGCCTGAAACATCAAGAATGGTGTTAAAGAAATTCAGTTTTCAAATATGTGAAGTAAATGATATGATATAACATGATATACGTCCTTCTCATTCATTCATATAAGTCAAAACTTGATCAATGGATTAGTAAACCTTCACATTGTCCGGCTTCACCCGTACCGCAGGACTCACATTTTCCAGTTTCAAGTGGCAGACCAAGAAAATGATTAGTAAGTTGACTAGCATGACTGATAGGGCAGTCACTAATTGATGCCTTACTCTGTCCATGAAAGATAGAAACACAATCAAATGTTCCTCCAATTTCCAGGAAAAAGCATAGACCATTATGATAATCTACAATAAAATATAACCCGTTTTATGCTAAAGTATTTTTCTAGTTTTCTTCTTGATAGGCTTCAAATATTTATATTCATCATAATAAACAAGGAAATTGTACTGAAATCTCTTTATGACCTCAAGCACAATCTGCATATAATGTTTTCCATAGGATGGCAGATATTAAAAACAGTGCAATATTTTTATATTCATCGGGTGAAATTTTCTATATTGCACCTTTTCTATGAAGAAAATCATGGTCATAAATCAAGCAAGCTGAAATTTAAAGTGACTATTTGCTTACGATCTCTTGACGAGTTGCCAAAGCAAATCTAATTCATTTTATATTTGCCTCAAATGCTGTGGGTGCTGAAGGGACTTCCATTAACTCCAACTGCGTGGCTCTGAAACAAAAAAGAAAGTCTGATCTGAGTGATGTCAATCAATAACCTGGTAATCTTTCATAAAATAGATGATTCAGCCCATCATTAATTCAAACTATAAGAGCTAAAACAACAGAAGCAAAATGATGTTCAATATTTAGAATTACACGTACTAAATGTTAAAAATCAATTAGATGACACAAGACACGACAAAAGAAAAGTACCCAAATTAGTACTTGAACAAAGCAAACTGAGTGTAACCGGAACACAAAAATATTATAAACGGTTGAATTACATACTTAAAAGAGACATAAAGAAAGGAAAATAATAACTTGAGCAATCACTGGAGCTTAATGCTTTTAGAAGATAATGCGCATAATGGCATGCGTACACAGCTTGGAAGCAATTTACCTCTGAGACCCACTGCCCCAGGATCAATGCAACTCTCCTATGAATGATACACATGTTCGGATTATTATTGGTGAGTTCAAAAGATAATACGCCATTGAACCTACATAAGAGTGTCAGCGAGCATTCAAGATGAACTCTTCACAAGCTAACATAGAAGGACGGGAAAAAGGATCTGCTCTGATTGTTGCTAAATGATGTTATGAAGAGACAGATTTAGCAAATAAAAGGTTATGAATATCAAGAAGATTAAGCCTGCTTTGTTCAGGTAGGCAAGTCAACAAAACACATCATCTACCAGAACTAGGCACATTAGCAAACTACACACCCATGAATAAGACAGGTCATCATCATTTCTTTATAGCAATTAAAAGTCACAGCGTGAAGGTTTAACTTAAGAGACTTGGGCCTATATTTTATCATTTACAACATTCTATTCAGAAATAAGAAATATTTTAGGTGCCATTTATTATATTTAATGCTTCTAATAATATTAAATGGGATTGTAGCATATAGCGATTGAGGAGTACCCACACCTTAGTACAATTGGTGAGTACTTGCATGTCAAATGTACAGTGCTCACATTCTTACTGAGAAAGGGAAATGCCTTACCAATCTTTAAAGCTGAGATGATTTGAGAGTTCATAATAGGTATAAGCAGCAGCACCATAAGCAGCATCCTTGAGAAGCAGTTGTGAATTTATTTCACTGAATTTCAGTGAAATAACAAGCTTAATTTCATTCAAGGGCTCCTTAGTCATATCAATTTTTATTTGAATTTTAGGCCCATCAACGTGATTTTTAGAGATAGTACGATAATCCACGCCAAGAGGAATGCCTAGTACAGATGCTATTTTACCTAGAGCAATGGAGTTCCAAAGTTCTAATGGTAAATTTGGTAGAGTGATCCATACCTCAAATAAAGAGTCGGGCTTTTCAAATCGGAAGTATTCAACCATATCACAAAGTATAAGTCTGTTACCACCAATAAAGTAGGGTGCTGCTTTAAGGACAGCAGCACGGGCCTCCAGGGAGGCGAAACTGAATACCATGAAGCCGTTAGGATGGTAGGCAATCCTCGTTTCATGTGTCCATTGTTTCACCAGATGCTCTATTTGTTGTTTGAGCGGAAATGCATCTGCAAAAAAGCCCAAAAGGGTGTGTCCCCACCCTAGAGAAATGGGGACACAGTCACTGTCATTCAGAACTAAGGAATTATCAAAAAAGGAACATGTAAGGCAGGCTGCCAATCAGGTATAAAGTAGCAGTGTAGTATCAATACAAGACACGGATAATTGTAGTTTGATCACACAGTCAATGCAGCAGAAGATTAGCTAAGAATACAGTTGGTGACGAGTGATCAAGGCCAAGCCAATTCAATATAAACAAGGTTTAGCAGTCAAGTGTAGCAAAGGCAGGTTTCAGCAGATGGTATTTTATGAAGATCAAGACAAAACAATAATGATAAGTTCAGCCAACAAAGCGCAGAGTCTATAGAATACAAGAACAAGTCACATTAGCAATTAGGGTGCAGACTAAATAAGAATATGCTTAGCAAATGTAGTGCAATTCAGACCCAAACTAACACTCAAAAGTCTAAGGGTGAGCTGAAGCCATCGCAGAATATAGCAGAAATCAGTTAAAATTCAAGCTATAAGTTAAAGTAGGGCCTTAGAGATCAGATATTGCAGTCGAGAGCAAGGTAGGCTCAGATCGATGTACAACAATTAGTGTAAAATCAGAGAATAATATTAGCTCCTGCAATCAAGTATAGCATATAAGCTAGAAAATCAGAGGGTTAAGCAATGCCAAATTTCAGTTGTCAACACAGATAATCAGTCAGACAGTGTTTCAAAGATCAGATTGCAAGAGAATCCAGTAAGAACAGAGCTCAAAGACAGGAACTATCAGATTGCAATCCAGATAAAACTTAAGTCAAAGAAATCAGAGGTTAGCAATCGAATCACATAAGCAAGCAGCAAGCAGGGGAGATGGACGAATGAATCCAGTGATATAAAACTCCCTTGAGGTGTTTGATAGAACTCGTTCATGTAGGGGTGAGTGAACAGACAGCGATTTGATTATTAGGCGTCGCGTTCAGCACAGAATCCCATCGCGTTCAGTACAGCAGCAAAGGAAGTACTCAGAAGCGTCGCTGAAAGATGATTCACTCGCCCAGATTTGAGAAACAACACTCGAGCAATCTTGCGGAGTGTTCGAATCAGAGCTGCTTCAGAGTTGTTGAAGTCGCTTTCCACAGGTCAATATCCGTTGAGGTTGAGTCGCTCAGGGGAGATTCCAGATAGCGCGTATAGCCGTTGCAGGAGAGAGTAAAGAGCCGTTGCAGGGGGAAGCTCTAGTACTCGCGATATGAATCTCACACCAAATCGACATTTGAATCGCTCACCAAAACGACGGAAAATGGTTAGGGGATGTTTGAAGTGTTGTTCTGAAGAGTTATTCCGGCCAGCGCCACCACCGAGGTCACCGGCGGCGCACCCAGAGGGTGGCGGCGTAACCTAGGGTTTCCCCTCACCAAGTTCAGTCGACGGAAATTTGTGTTAATGGAGTCGAGATGAACTGGGAAGGATGAATCAATGATAATATTAGGCAAAATGCATATATAGATAACGATTATTTGTTAACGTTATTTATTAACCGTTATAAAATGTTTATCTAACACTTAATAAAGATAACAGTTGTTGCAAAATTGTTAACTATAACTATATATATAGATTACGATTTATTAAAATCCGTTATCATTAACATAAGTTACACTAATATAGATAACACTAACTGTTACCTATTTGAAAAACACGCTCATAGATAATGGTATATTAAAAATACCGTTATCTATGTGGTGTTATCTATATATAAATTTCTAGTAGTGGCTTCTTTTGCTCTGCCAAATGACAAGCATCACAAGATTGATTAACTGTACCTTTAAAAGGTAAGATAGAAGACAATACATTCAAGTTCTTACTAGACAAATGACCTAAACGTGCATGCCATACATCAGCTGAAACACAAGCAAACACAGTAGAGTATTCTTTATTACAAATGTCCAAGAGATATAGGTTGTCTTGTCTTCTACCATTCCCGATCACAGTCCCCTGTAAAGCTTCCTGAATATCACATGAAACATCATCAAACATAACAGTGCAATGAGAAGAAGAGGTCAATGCACTAATGGATAGAAGATTGTACTTAAAACTGGGAACAAAAAGGACAGACTAGAGTTCTATGAAGGGAGATATTTTAACATTCCTTATCTTAGTGACTTTAGCTCGAACTCCATTTGTTGGGAAATATTTATAAGTGTTTTGATTCAGATTCCAATACCTCCCCTGAAAAGATGTAATAAGACCAATACTGAATCTTAGTGTTTTGTCTAAGAACTCATATGTTAGGGAGTTCTAAATTTTTCAGGTACACTGAAGGACATCTTCACTGAAGATTCAAGACATTCCAATACTGAAGGACCTCTCTACTGAAGTCTCCCCTGAAGTATTGCAGTTGAAGTTAGAAGCCAAAGTCTTCTTGCCACTGAAGTTCACTTCTGAAGTTTGCACTGAAGTCCTAAACTGAAGTTTCCACTGAGTGTTAGCCTAGTTCGTAGGCATTTCCATTTATGGCAAAAATCTCAGTAGGTAAACAAAATCTTTTTGCAGACACCAAAAATGGCAAAAAGGACGAAGACTCCAACGGGAAGAATTCAAATGAAGCTCTATCTCACAACGGCTATATCTTTGAGAGAGCACTATAAATAACCCGCTGCTTCAAACACTTCAAGACACAGGTTACCCTGCTTTCAACTCGCTATCGCTATCTCTGCTTTCAAGCTCTCAGACTTTCAGTTAGAACACACCAAGCTTTCAGTTTTCATCTCTTAGTGTTCTTAGCGATCAATTTGTAACCGAAGAATAGTTTAGCATTAGATTAAGTTCGAAGCTAGAAGTGATCAGATAATTCTGTATATCTAACCCACTGTGGTTGATCACTATAATACTATATCTCCATTCATTTGGAAACTCTCGACTAACATCGAGTACCCGTGGACGTAGGAGTTTTTATCTCCGAACCACGCAAACCAAATCTTTGTCTCTCTCTTATTTACTTTCAGTATTTCATATTCATTGTTTATCATTACTTGAATACTGATTAATTGAAAAGAGAAACATTGCATTAAGTCTTCTGAAACAAACGAGTAAAGATTTAAAACCACAACATTCCGCACAGTTAAGATATTAGTCCATCAGTCAAACACTCAGTGTAGACTGAAGGATTCCTATCTGAAAGTTCATCTCTCTCACTGAAGTACCTCCCTTCAGTTCAGGAGCCATTCAAAGTTTTTAAACTTATAAAATCTGACTGGTGTATTTCCCCCCCCCCCCCATACACTCAGTTCACTCATTTCGGGACCAACAAGTGGTATCAGAGCAGTGTGTTTAATTACCACTGTTTCTAAAACCCAAGGTTTTTAAACTGATCTTTTTAGAAAACTCGCTTGCATATATCTAATCTCTCCAATGGAGAAATCTCTTATGTTGCCTATGTTCTCAGTTGAGGACTACGACTACTGGAAGTACATGATGACTTCCTATCTGAAAGCACATCATGTGATGATGTGGCAAGTTATCACAACTGGGCCAATCAAAATCATGAAGACGTTTCCTCAGGAAACAACTGGCGTGAGAGAACCAGGCACTGAAGTAAAGCCACTCAGTGAGTACACTGCTTATGAAAAGAAGATCGGTGTCCTAGATGATTATGCCAAGCATATCATTTCAGGAACTCTGGAGAGGCCAATGCTCATACACATCCAACACTGTGTAACTGCAAGAGAGATGTGGGAAACACTTGAGCAAATGTGTGCAGGTTCAGAAGAGATCAAGGAAAATAAGCTAACCCTTGAATGTCAGAAATATGATGCTTTCTTGCAGGTACATGGAGAATCCATAAACGAAGTGGAACTCAGGTTTATGCAAATCCTAACCGCTGTTAGGGCCTTGAAACCTGAAAAGTACACTTAACGAGAGATCAATCTGAAGATCGTTTGGTGTCTTCAACGTGAGGAATGGCTGCCCTATCAAATACAAATCAGTGGGCGTCCAGACTTCAACACCCTTACCACTGCTGCCATCTTCAGTATACTGAAGAGTCACGAGACAAGGCAGAAGATATTGGATATCTCAAATCCAATAAGAGAAGCAATTCCTATCTGTACTCCATCTCAAGATGTTGTCGCCTTTAAGGTAGACAAGAGTCCAGCCAAGGAGTCAAAGCCAGAGGCTCTAGACCTCGAAGGTATGACCAAAGCTGAACTCATGGAACAATACGTTTTAATGGCAAAACGTTTTGAACGTGTAGATCTGAAGAACAGCCGCTTCAGAAAGTTCCACAGAGATAATCGTGCTAGAAGAAGCACACCAGCAAATGAAACTTCCACCTCTACATCCAACCAGGACGCGACTGCCACTCAGTCAAAGCCTGAACGACCTCAATATAGCAAAGGCGTTTGCTATGAGTGTGGAGCTTCAGATCACTTCAAACCTGACTGCCCAGACCTTAGCAAGAAGGAAAGGGAGGAGCTCAGGTTGAGAAGAGATCAAAGGAATGCTGAAAGAAAAGCTATGATGGTTGATGATGATCCAGATCAGATCAACACACCCTCCAAATCAAACTATGAGAGACACTTCTCAGATTCTTCAGATGTTGAAGATCTGGGGCTCCTTGCTACTGAAGAAGAGGAGTCACCTGAAGTGTTCTGCTTGATGGGAAATGGAGAGTTCGTCCCTCAGGTAATTTATGCACATGTCATGCCTGAAGGATATGTAGATCTTAAAATCAAATATTCAACATCATATGCATCCATTCCATCTACTCCATCCATTGCGTCCAAGCAAGAGATTCAGAATCTATCTGAAAGTGCACCAACTGAAACTTTATCCAAAACTGAAAATTCTTCAGTGGAGGATGATGTAAACTTGGATGATGAGGCAACTGTCTCAATAGAGGAATATGAATCTCTATCTGAAGATTTTCGCAATCTACAAGCAATCTTTCTGATGATAAAGAAAGATAATGAAAATCTAACATCCAAACTGGATGTTGTACAAACTGAAGGCTTATCTAAAAGCCTACCTGAGACTGAAACATCTGAGATACTTGATCTCAAAAAGGACATTGATGCAAAGAACAATGAAATATTGTTCAAAGACTGTCAAATACGTGAACTCACTGAAAGGAATGAACTGTTATCTGAAAGGATAGAATTTTATAAGACAAAGGTCGAAACATGGACCAAGTCTGGATATACCAATCACATGTTGAGTGAATCTCAACGACCACAAGGCAAAGGCATTGGTTTTAGTCAGGACAAGACCAAAGTACCTTTCCTGAAGGTACCCAAACCTACATTTCCAATCATATATTTTGTGAAAACCACTGACAAGGCTTCCACTGAGGATATGATTGCCACTGAGGCTGTCATGGCCACTAAAAAGGCTTCTAAGTCCCAAGGGAAGAAGCCACTGACTCAAACAGAGCCTAAATTGAAGGCTAAGAAAGTCCATACTCATCCTGAAATCAAGGCTACACTTGAAAAGGCAAAGAAACATGTTGCCACTGAAACACGTGCTACTGAAAAACCAAAGCAGGTTTTCAGGAAGCAAACTGTTCCAAAAGTCAAAACATCTACTGACAAGAAGGCTTTCAGGAAGCCTAAGGCAACTGACAAGCCTAAGGTTACTGAAAAGCCAAAGGCCAAAATAAACCATACTCATAGACAACATGCCACTAAAAGGCATGAGCCTAGGAGACACTTTCAGTCTCCTGAACCACGATCTTACAAAACCAAGTGCTCTCATTGCACTTGTTTATCCTATGGTTCAAGCCCAGGAGCTATGACTCACGTAGTCATAGAACTCAACGTTGGGAATCATATTCCAACAGATATAAACGTAGGAATTCATCCCCTAGTTCATATTACTCAGACTTTACAAGAAAGTCACATGATTTTTATACTCCCCCAGTACAACACTTTGAATCAAGACGTTCAGTGAACACTGAACAGCGTTGGACTAAACGCCAACAACTTACAAAAGCTAACTTTAAGACTAAATGCCAACAACTTACCAAGTGCTCACATTGCACTTGTTCATCAAGTGATTCAAGATCCAGAAGCTATGACTCAGGAAGTCATAGAACACAACGTTGGGAAGCCTATTCTAACAGATATGAACACAGGAATTCATCCCCTAGTTCATATCACTCTTGACTTCTATACTTCCCCAGTTCATTACTTTGAACCAAGGCATTCAGTGCACACTGAAAGACGTTGGACTAAACGCCCACACACACAAGCAAACTTCAGGGCTAAGACTAAGCCTGAAGCAAGCAAGAGATATGCCCCAAAGAAAGAAGTCAAGGCTGACGCTCAGAAGTCAAAATCACAAGATGCATCTAAAACACGCATCATAAGGCAACATTGGGTGCCAAAGCATATCATGCATACTGAAGATGGGTCTAGTTCTAAACTGGATCCTAAGACTCAGTAATTACAGGACTCAGGACCAAGGAGAGGTGCACAAAAGGAGCATTCAAGCTGGATAATAGACAGTGGATGCGCAAGGCACATGACTTTTCAAAGAGAAACCCTCTCCAACTACATCAAAAAGGATGGTCCTCAGGTAACCTTTGGTGATAACTCAAAAGGTTTCACTAAAGGGTATGGTACTCTCAATATAGGGAATGTCTCAATTGATAATGTTTCCTATGTCTCTGGCCTGAAACATAACTTACTTTCAGTAAGTCAGTTGTGTGACAAAGGTTTTAATATTGTTTTCAGTTCTGATGAATGCAGGATTAATAAGCTCACTGATGAGACCACTGTAATGAAAAGATTCAGGGTTGGAAATATTTATGCTGCAGATTGGAAAGCTTCCTCCCCTGAAACATGTCTGGTCTCAAAGAGCACTTCAGAACAAAGCTGGCTATGGCACAATAGACTTAGTCACCTGAACTTCAAAGTCATCAACAGACTTTCATGACACAATCTAGTGCGTGGATTGCCAAACCTGATCTTTGACAAAGATCACATATGCGGAGCCTGCCAAAGTGGAAAGCAAATCAAAGCTTCATTCAAAACCAAAGAAGCTCCATCCACTAGGAAGATTCTTCAACTCTTACACATGGATTTATTTGGACCAGTGACTCCACTGAGTGCCAATGGTGTTGGAGTAAAACTGACAAACAAATCAAAACCGGATTCTCTGAAAGGCGTGAAATACTTTCAGATCGAATCAATTCGACGGTTCTATCGAATTATTCAATCGGATACAATTCAGAGTTTTTCTTGTATGTTTTCAATCGAGAAGTTTTTGATCAAAAAATCCTTTTTAGAAGGAACTGAAACAGCGGCAGTTTTCATAACTATTTTTTCAATTTTTAAAATAGTCCCTCAAAATTTCGAAAATTAAATTTCCGATGAATTTCCTCGAAATAGTCCCTCGACCCCAGCCAGGGGCTCTGCCCCTTGGACCCCGCCAGGGGCGCTGCCCCTTGGACCCCGTCCTTTAGGGGCTTCTCCCCTAATGTCATAATAAATTCATATAAGTGTGCACTCCGCACCACCAAACTTATATGATGTATTGTTATGACGATATTGATCAAACAAGTTAATCCAATTACACTAAAATATCCAACAAATGGTAGGAAATATTATCTTGTTATTACTGATGATTTTTCTCGTTATACATGGACAGTTTTTCTCTATCACAAGAATGAAACCATAGAGAGAATATCAGCCTTGCTCACCAAACTGAAGAATCAGAAGTCAACCAATGTCATCACCATACGCACTGATAGAGGAACTGAGTTTCTCAATGCAAAGATTTCATAATTCTGTGCAAAAATGGGGATTAAACATCAGACTTCAGCTGCAAGGACTCCACAAAAAAAATGGCGTTGCAGAAAGAAGAAACAGGTCACTGAAGGAAGCTGCAAGAACTATGCTCAATAGTTCAGGAGTTCCAAAGAAATTTTGGGCTGAAGCCATCAACACTGCATGCTACACTCAGAACAGATCCTTACTGACCACACGCCAAGGAAAAACTCCATATGAATTATGGAATGACAGGAAGCCAACTCTTAAATACTTTTGTGCTTTTGGTTGCATGTGTTATATTCATAATAATGGTAAAACTCAGTTAAAGACATTTGATGGCAAAGCTGATCCATGATTCTTTCTTGGATACTCAGAGGAGAGTGCTGCCTATAGAGTCTTTAACAAGAGAAGCCTTATAGTGGAAATAACACCTCATGTTATTTTTGATGAATCTATTTTTGAGTACAGGTTAAAGGAAACTGAAGTTATCACTCAAAGACTTCAGAATCTGAACTTGAACTTACAACCTTCAGTTCAAAGTCCAAAGGAGATTCTCATCTGGAGTTTAGAAGAAGATAATGAAGAGAATACTCCCATTGAAGACACAAATGTCAGATTGGATCAAGAAAAGGAGTCCACTGAAGTCAGAACTTCAGAATCTGAAGATGGGACTCAAGCACTTGAATTTGACAACTCTTCTCCTATTCAAACTGAAAATCTCACCACTGAGATTCCACTTAGAGAAGAAGACATCCAATCTGAAGATCTCATTGACGTTCAGATTCTACCTGAAGTCCAGATATTTTCAGAAAATCTCACCACTGAGATTCCATCACCAACTTCAGAGAGTAACAGTCCTAACTTAGTCAATATTTATATAACTGTTGCTACTAACAATATATTGCCCAGTTCAGACAAAGCTATCTTGCAGGAAATTCAACAAACTGAACATGTAATAGCCAACAACCAAGGGGGAACAAGTACAAACCCTCAGACTGAAGAAGACATCAATCCATTTGAAAGAAGCCATTCAGTAACAACACCACCTCCTAGTCAAAGGATGGACCTCATGATTATCACTGAAGAGGACATGCGAAGAAGAAGAAGATGGATTGAAGATCATCCTTCAGATTCAGTGATTGGCAGTCTACAAAGAGGAATTCAAACAAGGAATCAGATTCAAGCAGAAATGGTCCAGCCGTTAGCAACTGTTGAACCTCCCACTGACTCCACCACTGAAGAACAACTTTTGATAAAAGCAGATGTTGCACTATTTTCAGATGAAAACTTTTTACACAGCTGCTATCTCTCCAACATTGAACCCAAAGACGCTCAGGAAGCCCTTCAAGATGTTAACTGGGTCTTCGCGATGCAAGAGGAACTGAATGAATTCACAAGGAACCAAGTTTGGGAACTTGTTGATCGTCCTAGGCATCAAGGCGTTATTTGTGTGAAATGGGTCTTTAAGAACAAGAAAGATGAGCTAGGAGAAGTTGTTCGAAACAAGACTAGACTGGTTGCCAAAGGTTACTACCAAGAAGAAGGCATTGACTTCGATGAAACCTTCGCCCCAGTTGCCAGATTGGAAGCTATCAGACTCTTCCTCGCCTATGCAGCTCACATGAAGTTCAAGGTCTATCAAATGGACGTCAAGAGTGCATTCCTGAACGACGTACTGATGGAAGAAGTCTACGTAGAGCAACCACCATGCTTTGAAACTGACTACACCAAAGTGTACAAGCTACACAAGGCTCTTTATGGGCTGAAACAAGCTCCTAGAGCTTGGTATGACACTTTGTCTGTTTTTCTTATTGAATCAGGTTTCAAGCGAGGATCAGTGGATAGAACTTTATTCACAATCAAGTATAAAGGAGACATATTAATCGTTCAGATTTATGTTGATGATATTATATTTGGTTCGAAATCTCAGATGCTTTGTGACAAATTTGCGAAGTTGATGAAGACTCAGTATCAAATGTCCATGATGGGAGAGATGGGATTCTTCCTAGGATTCCAAATCAAGCAGTCCCCTGAAGGCATCTTCATCAACCAAGCCAAATACACAAAGGAACTAATCAGCATATTTGGCGTTCAGAATAGCAAAGCAGTGAAGATTCCAATGAACACCAATGAAAGGATAGAACTAGATCCTGAAGGAAAGCCAGTCAGTCAAACTGAGTATAGAGGAATCATTGGATCCCTTCTATATCTCACTGCCAGCAGACCAGACATCACATTTGTAGTTGGAGTGTGTGCACGCTATCAAGCCAATCCAAAGGAGTCACACATGGAAGCTGCAAAGAAGATTCTGCGCTACCTGAAGGGCACACCCAATCTTGGCTTATGGTATCCTTCAGATTATAATTTAGAACTAACTGGTTATTCTGATGCTGATTTTGCAGGTTGCAAACTGGATAGGAAATCTACATCTGGTACCTGTCAGTTCTTGGGAAACAAACTCATTAGTTGGTTCTCCAAGAAACAGACTTCAATTGCAACATCAACCACTGAAGCTGAATACATGGCTGCTGGAAGTTGCTGCTCTCAGATTCTCTGGCTTAAGCAACAACTCAGAGACTATGAAGTGCCTACCACTCAAGTTGCAATTTATTGTGACAGTTCAAGTGCCATTGCCATCACTCAGAACCCAGTTCTACACACAAGGTGGAAGCACGTGGACATCAGGCATCACTTCATACGAGATCACGTTGAAAAGAAAGATGTCACCATTGAGAAAATTCATACTGACATTCAACGAGCAGACATTCTCACCAAGCCACTGGAAGAAGCTAGATTCAAAATGCTAAGTGGAAGACTTGGCTTACTGAATCCAGACCTCTCCTGAAAGTGTTCACTAAAGGTACAACTCTAAACCAATCTAACTGATGTCTTAAAGACTCACTGACTCAGTATCCTTAGTACACTGAAGTCATGATCACAATAAGACACAAAACAATGTGATGATTACATTCTGAGTAACTCTACATAGTTACTTCAGATATCAAATCATCACACATTGCAAAATACATGTTAAACTAACCATGCAGGTCACTGAAGTAGCCTACTGAAAAGAACTTCAGAATATGAAGTTTTACCAAGGCAAAGTCCAAGATGCTACTTCAACTGAAGGACTTCAGAACAAGCATAAAGATTTTCTCAAAATCTGAAATCACAAGTCTACTGAAGTTCCTACAAAGTCAAATCTGAAGTATGTACACGTGGCAAGAATCTGAAGACCAACGATAGTACAAAAACTGAAGTCACAAATCAACTGAAGTGTATACAAAGTCAACACTGAAAGAAACACACATGACAAAGAAACTGAAAAGTTCAATCACCACTGAAAGAGAGTCATTCAGTTGCTAGTATCTACAACTGAAGTTCAACACTTAATTTATTTCTCGCATTTATTGCTCTAAGTGTTTCTCTCTTTAATTCTGAACTAAATGTCAAAAGTGTAATTATATTTTAGCGTACCTCGATTATCGCAACTTACGTGATACGCTATCTCTTGCATTTAATGCTTATCAGGATTGTACAGTATAAAGCAACTGTACTCGAGTGCTAAAATTAGATAATTTGACTTTAGGGCTAGTCAAACGTCGCGCGTGTAACACACGCTCTATCGTTTCCCACTCAAACTATCCCTAGTCTACGTGGCCAATTCCTGAACGTTGATTTCAGTAATCTCAAATCATATCTGTTGGTCCCGAAAGAGCAAGGTTTGGTGTATGGGGGGGGGGGGAATACACCAAATGCAAACTTTTCAGTTTACTTGACTATTTCAATCAGAGAGATGTGAGCTTTCTGAATTACAGATTGCTCTGGATGATAGAACAATATGATTTTATAACCAATTAAGTTCTATCCAAGTAAGATCTCTCACGTGAGATATACAAGGCAGAAAGTAAGTGTGAACTTAATTTCCAGCAATGTATTGTGTGCGGAATAATGGTGGACTTAGTCGGTGCTCTTGTTAAGAAAATCTTTTGAAAGCTTAATCGAGTATTTAGAAGATAGATTAAGAATGCAGATTTGAATGAGTATGATAGATGCAGAATAAAAACAACTGAATATAAATGCAGAATTTAAAAAGGCACAGTTATTTTTACGTGGTTCGGGAAACCCCCTACGTCCACGGTCTAATCCAAACTGGATTAGATATCCACTACTAGGATACTCTTCTTATTTAACCTCGCTGAGAACGAGCCACAAGTTTCAATTACAAACCTTATTGAAACTTATGCACGAATACGGGTCGTGTCCCTTTACAACTTACAGAAAACAACTGTAAACAGGTTATCTTCACGTTAATCCACTAGAAAACTACTAGCTAGTAAAGATCTCCTTCTTCTCTCGATAAGACAGACTTGAATCGAGGTGTGATTGCGATCACGAATGGTTTGAAGCTTTTGTCTGATTTGGAGATAGAATGCTTGAGATTTCTGTAGTATATCGCTTGCGTATATATTCAGACTTTGAAACTTCAAACATATATAGGCTCTGAATTTGAAATTCTAGCCGTTTGTTGATTGACGTGATTTGATTTGTGGATTGTCAATCAATTATATCTCTTCTTTCCTTGTAGAGTTGTTGATTGAATCTTCTATGATTGGTAAGCAGATCATCTGTAATTTATTTCCTTCTCCATGTCAATCAGTGATTCAATTTCCAAATCTTAAATGGAAAGTCTTTAATGCTTCATCGACAGGTTTTGTTCTGCTCTTTCTGGTTTGCTTCTAACCTTCTGGTTGTGTCCTCTCTGGTCTAGTGTCTTTCTGGTTGAATATTGACTTAGACACTTTCTGGTTGAGGTACTTTCTGGTAGAGCATTCGTTAACCACTTTCTGTTCGAGGCATCTTCCATCTTTCTGGCTGAAGCTTCTCTGGTTCAACTTTCTGTTAAAGTTGACTAGCTTCATTTTCTGTTTGAGACTCTCTGGTTTAGCATTCTGTCTTGAGACTTGCTGGTTTTGAGTCTTTCTAGTTTAGCATTTTCTGTCTTGAGACTTTCTGGTTTTGAGTCTTTCTGGTTTAACATTTTCTGTCTTGAGACTTGCTGGTTTTGAGTCTTTCTGGTTTAGCATTTTCTGTCTTGAGACTTGCTGGTTTTGAGTCTTTCTGGTTTAGCATTTTCTGTCTTGAGACTTGCTGGTTTTGAGTCTTTCTGGTTTAGCATTTTCTGTCTTGAGACTTGCTGGTTTTGAGTTCTGACCGAGACAACTTCTATCTTTCTGGTTGAACGAGCTTCGACTATCTGGTTTGCTGAAACCAAAAAGAAAGGTACAGAACATGTATAATACCAAGTGTGTTTTGTAAGAGTATCATCAAAACTTAGAATATTTTATGGGGTTCCCAACAATATCCAACCGTTGATCTTAATATATATACTTCATCTTCTTCAACGATTAAACACTTTTGCATTTGCCTTCTCTTAAAGCCTTACGCTTCAATCTTCTATCTTGTGCCTTCTGCTTGTTGAATCTGCGTGACTTCTAATTGTTTATAATCATACCGTGCTCATTTCATCTTAAATGTATGTTTCTCATTCTGTCTTTAAGAGTTTATTACATTTTACCATGCATACTGAAGATTGTGCTAATGCTGGTTGTTATTACTTTCAGATTATCACCATGGGTAAGAAACAACTTCCTCCCGCATTGACCATGTCTCAACTCTTCCAAAGAATCTTCTCAGAGCCCACGGCTATTTACTCACAAACTGTCGTAGATCAGGCCAAGACCATTTTTGAACTGATCAAGTCAGCTGATCTCGATTCTCTCACCTCTCTTCGCCCGAAAAATATCTATTCTGAAGAGGTGGTCTCTTTCTTCATCTCATTAGGTTATGATGGAAACCAACTGATGTCTTCCTTACAAGTTTGCGTGAAGAACAAAGAAACAGGCGCCATAGAGCTAAAGGCCGTACCGCTGAACATCACGGAGATGCTTCAGTCTGTTTTCAAGCTGAAGAACAAGGGAAAGAAGAACCCCAATCAATTTATGAAGTATAAGGATGACATTCAGTCATTCTTTGAGGAAATTCAGGCGGATGGTCATCCCCGCCCCTTCAGCACAGCAAACAACAACAAAAGCTTTATTCGCCCTGAACTACGCCTTCTTCTTGATGTAGTTCAGATGTGCATCATTGGGAAGAAGTCTTCCCATGAGCAGCTCAGCTGGCAGAAGCTAAGCTTGATGCGCAGCATCTATGAAACCGATGGATCCAATTGGGTAGCAGTAATGGAGGAGCTTCTCATGGCAGAAGCTCATAAACTGAAAGAGGTCCCGGACGGCATTACCATGACTGGGACAGATACACTGAACCTTGCCACTAAGGTTTCAGTTTTGATCGAGGCGCGTTTTAAGAACGCTGAAAGATTATTTCCAGGTTGCACCCCCTTTGAGCAGAAACTCCTCTTCAGTTCAAACCTGGAAGTTCTTACTTCCATGCATGGGAAGGTTAAAGCCCTTCAGTTGGAAATTGAAATTCCAACACCTGAGGTGGACCCCATCACTGCTGTCGAGGATTACGACGAAGCAGCTCCATCATCACCTCCCAAGATCAGTCCAGTCAAAACAAAGAAGAGAAGAAACCCTACTCGACGCCCTGCAGGCGTCCTAAAGATGAAAAAGCCTGCCCCGGTTTTAGTTGATGAGTCATCTCCAACTCCATCTGAGGATGAGGCCCCTCAATTCAAACTTGTCAAGCGCCCCCGCCGCTCTTTAGTTCGGGCCTCCGATCTCTCTCCTAAATATACTCTCACCCTCTCCCAAATTCTTCAAACTTCAGGTGCGCCACCCTCCCCTCCCAAGTCTCCCACTCCTCCTCTTTCTCCTACTGAACCTCCCTCATCCCAACCTCAGCCTATCACTATCTCATCACCATCCTCTCCTCCTAATCCACCCACAACTGAAACCCTTCCTGAAACTCAACCACCTTCACCTCCTACTGAAACTCTCTCCCCACCCACTGAACCCTCTCCACCTCAATCCACCCCAACTCAACCACCACCTCTTATCCCTACTCCCTCCTTCACAGAAATCCCCCATGTATCCCCAACTCACGACCCTCATAACCTATCTCCATCACCCCCTCACACTTCTCCCACTCACCAAAACACCCCACTTGAACCTATCACTGAACCACCCACTGAACCACTCACTCCACCACCCATTACAACTGAAACTGAAATTCCCCGCACTGAAACTCACGACCATACCTCCACCTCTGAACCCATTGCAACTCCGGCTCAACAATATCTAAACAATATTGAGTTGCAATCCATCCAACACCCCACAGCCCACTTCCCTGAACTCTTCAACCACCCCCATCTTGCCCAAGCCTATCAGCGTTTTTGGTCCTGGAGGACCATACGATTTTTGGACTCAAAAGCCTTGGACTTAAAGACTCAACTGCATGTCATGAGTGCTTTTTTACTTGAAGAGGCTGATCTCCAGGCATGTTTTCAATTCTCTGACGCCCGTGATGCATTTCTCAATGATGAGGCACTTATTGAAGCCCAATTGGCCCACGCTGAATATTCAGCTGGGCGTGAGTACGTTAGAAGGACATCTACTGCAGGTCCTTCCTCCTCAGCTCCCACTCTATCCATGGGCTTAGTGCCTTCCTTTTCTAACACCTCTGCTCCTGAGGCTCCTTCCTCAGAGGGTGCTTTTCTCCAAGCACACAGAGCCTTTATTGCCACTGAACTCAAGAAGCATTTTGATGCTGAGAGTTCACGCATGGTTAATCAAACAGGCGCCATTGTCAACGCCCTTCAGGCTGCCTATTCTGAAAAGATGGAAGCACATGCTCTTCAGTTCCAGAAAACTATAGATGTGCTCACTGCAGAAAACGCCAAACTAAAAAAGCAGCATACTGAACTCTCCACCCTTTGCGCTGATATTCCAAACCAAATTCAACTTGCGCTGAAATCTCAACTACCAATACTGACTGATTCAGTTCAGAAAGAAATTACTGCGCGCACTCCTGACTCATCAAAGATCAAGAAGCTCATTCTATCCTGCAATCATAATCGCGCCAACACTCATTCTCTACGATCTGACTTTGATAAAGCTATCTCTGAGCTATCTTCTATTCGTACTTCTCTAGATCAACTCTCAACAACCACTACTGACCATGGAAAGTCCATCACTCGCCAATGATCACGCCTCAGGACAGCCCACAAGCGTGCTGACTCCGGCTGTGTCTTGGCTGAGCGAGCTAAATAAATTGTTGATTCTGCCAACGCTGCAGCACTGAAGGCTCTTACTGCTGTCTCCTCCAAGAAATCTAAGTCTTCAGCTGCTGATCTAGTCATTGCAAATTACCGTGCTCGCATTAGCCACCTTGAGGAATTCTGTCAAAATATAGTCACTGAACATGACATTGACTTTCAGTTCCCTAAAGTCCAACCACTTCCCTGGTATGCTGATCAATCTCTTCCAGAATCTTCTGATGCTGCCAACAAGGGGGAAGGACAGGAACCTGAAAACGCTGCGCCAGTAAATGAAGAAGAAGATAAAGAAGATGAAATGCGTGAAGCCACTCCTGACATTGAGATAACTGACGATGAAGATAATAGGCAGTAAATGACAAGGACGGACTTTCAGTTACCATGCCTTTTGCTCTAAAATATTCCTTGTATTTCATTCTGAACTGAACATTCTGTACTGAAATTTCTTAATGAATGAAATGCAATTTTTGTCTATCTTTGATCTCAACCTGATGACAATCTTCTAGTTGTCCAGGCTCTGATTATTTTTTTTGGTTTGATATATTTAACTGATTAACTAACCCATCTTATCTTATAGATTAAGTGTTCTCCTGTTTAGGGGGAATTTCTTAACTTAGATAGATGTTTTCAGGTTAGGTATTGGCATCATCAAAAAGGGGGAAATTGTTGGGAAATCTTTATAAGTGTTTTGATTCAGATTCCAATACCTCCCCTGAAAAGATGTAATAAGACCAATACTGAATCTTAGTGTTTTGTCTAAGAACTCATATGTTAGGGAGTTCTAAATTTTTCAGGTACACTGAAGGACATCTTCACTGAAGATTCAAGACATTCCAATACTGAAGGACCTCTCTACTGAAGTCTCCCCTGAAGTATTGAAGTTGAAGTTAGAAGCCAAAGTCTTCCTGCCACTGAAGTTCACTTCTGAAGTTTGCACTGAAGTCCTAAACTGAAGTTTCCACTGAGTGTTAGCCTAGTTCGTAGGCATTTCCATTTATGGCAAAAATCTCAGTAGGTAAACAAAATCTTTTTGCAGACACCAAAAATGGCAAAAAGGACGAAGACTCCAACGGAAAGAATTCAAATGAAGCTCTATCTCACAACGGCTATATCTTTGAGAGAGCACTATAAATACCCCGCTGCTTCAAACACTTCAAGACACCGGTTACCCTGCTTTCAACTCGCTATCGCTATCTCTGCTTTCAAGCTCTCAGACTTTCAGTTAGAACACACCAAGCTTTCAGTTTTCATCTCTTAGTGTTCTTAGCGATCAATTTGTAACCAAAGAATAGTTTAGCATTAGATTATGTTCGAAGCTAGAAGTGATCAGATAATTCTGTATATCTAACCCACTGTAGTTGATCACTGTAAGACTATTATTTCTCCATTCATTTGGAAACCCTCGACTAACATCGAGTACCCGTGGACGTAGGAGTTTTTATCTCCGAACCACGCAAACCAAATCTTTGTCTCTCTTTTATTTACTTTCAGTATTTCATATTCATTGTTTATCATTACTTGAATATTGATTAATTGAAAAGAGAAACATTGCATTAAGTCTTCTGAAACAAACGAGTAAAGATTTAAAACCACCACATTCCGCACACATAAGATATTAGTCCATCAGTCAAACACTCAGTGTAGACTGAAGGATTCCTATCTGAAAGTTCATCTCTCTCACTGAAGTACCTCCCTTCAGTTCAGGACCCACTCAAAGTTTTTAAACTTGTAAAATTTGACTGGTGTATTCCCCCCCCCCCCCCCCATACACTCAGTTCACTCGTTTTGGGACCAACACCATTAAGCAAAGCCACTGAGATATCATCAACAGACTTAACAAGATAAATCAATGATTCATTACAACAAATATGGTGTATTGCACCAGTATCAAGTATCCAAGCAGAAGTAGAGATTTGTATGGACATGGATAAGGGATGACAAATAGATATGGACAAATTACTTGAGAAAGGTGGAGAAGGTATGTGATGTTGAGGATTATATAGAGAAGAAGAAGAATTTGTTGCTGCTGAACTTGTTCCCTTTGAAGTCATCTTGGTTTGAATGAAGGAAAAAAGCTTCATACAATGATCATCTGAAAATTCAACCTCAAAGCTGGAGTGTTCATTAGCATCATCATCAACAAAGTTAGCAGACTTTTGATTGAACTTATCACAGATATTAAACCTCTCATTAGAAGATTGAACTTATAAAGCGAGGAGGAGCTGCTATTCTAGAAGAGAGGAGAATAATCGAGCTTAATTCTAAAAGAGAAGGGAATGTATTGCATGCTTCTGCATGTTTCTTGAATAAGCGTGTCTGCACTCTTTACGTTTTTATTAGTTAACATTAGTTAGTTTCTTGCTGACTCAGCGAACATGTGGAGGAGTTGTATATAAACACTTGTACTTGTTTGTTTAGGATTAACAGAAATTAGTTTTTGTTTTCTTTCTCTCTCATATTTTTCATCTTTTTCTTCGTTTCTGCTTTCATCCTTCTGTTTCCATGGCGATTTCTATTTTTAGTTTCTTCACATGGTATTAGAGCCTACCTCATTCAATGATGGACCGCCACTCAATATCGTTGTTAATAGATGGCGTTGGGTTGTCCACGCTGTGCGTGAGGGGGCGTGTTAAAATGTCACATTGATAGAGGATGGTCCTTTGTGCCTATATATAAGGTGAGGTATCCCATCCCCTTAATAAGACCTTTTTAGGGGAAAATGGACCCAATATCCATTTCTAATAACCAACGAGTTGACTCAGCATCGCGTCCTCGTCCGAAGACCATGGCCCTTAAAACTTGGTCCAGCGATTTCTTGCTCTCTCCAACTCCATCCCCGAGCATTACCATGTTCTTGTCCTCACCAACGCGGAACGCCACCCGCGACCACCTCCACTTCACCGCCACCGTAGTGCATTTCTGCGACTGTTTCAGTATCTCCATTGAAGTAATCGAACATTTTCTTTTCTTTTAATTTAGTTTAATTGATTGACGCACAATTGGACTGTTCTCCAAAAGTGGTGAAATCAATGTGTGTGAATTCACATATTAGAATTTTCGCGCCTACTTGAATCTCTTGTTTTCAATTGGCCCATTTTACACCATCAGCCCAAAATTGGAACCCCAAATAGTTGTGTATATGGGCCCTAGTCTAGTCCTAGAATAATAAATTAATACATGTTTAAATTGTTATTATAATTATAAATATATAATACTTCTTTCATACCACTTCATTAGACGCATTTTTCTTATTGGGACGTTCTACCTAATTAGTACATTTCTATTTTTGACAAGTTTTAAAGCACAAAACTCTTTCTTAAAAGTTTTTATAACTAAATATTGGTATCCAAGCCAAAAGCAAATGCGTCTAATGAAGTGGGACGGAGGGAGTATTATTTGGTGGACATTATTCTTAGAATAATACAGGTGGTGGGTACACAACATCCAATGAGTGGCGGTTTTGTGAGTACCCGTCGGGTGGTGGATATTTGCAGATGGTGAGTTTGAGTGATTTTAATATACATATATACTTTCACGTGTAGAATTTAGTATCCATTTAATCTGTATGAATAACTACTATTCACACCCTGATGATAAGAAAACAACCTAAATATATTTATACACAATAAATAGCTCATAGATGGTTTTGTACGAACATTATCTTGTAAATGACTTTTTTGGCATGCAAACAACACTATTGTGCTTATTTATTATATCAATGATTCAATTTTTGGATCAGGGGTCATCTACATAGTTTTGAAAACGTCTGATCATATTTATAATTACACTCCATGTTTTGATAATATCCTAACATACACTTTTTTTATTCAATAGTGGACCTTGTTTGATATAAAAGTGATCATCCACTCACGGCGGGCGGGATAATGCACTCATGAATGATGTGACATGTCATGTAGATAAATATTAAATTTTTAATAATTTTTTTTATTAACTATCACTTTCCGATTAAAGTTTATTGATTAGGGTATAATATAATATTATTTAAAATTAAGTAATAATAAAAATAAAATTAACAAACAAAATGAAAAGATAGTGACTCGCATGTTGATGTTGCAATGACGTGACATTGCCACATCAGCCGTGAGCGCGTTAAGATGTGTTCACCGCGGGCAGTAGAGCATTACTCTTGTATGAAAATCTACTTAAGTAAATACATGATTTAATTTGTCATCACGCATCACGGAATTTTTTGGTGAACATTAATGATTTCCAACTGATATTGAATAAATTAATGGTTAGTAAGAGTTGGGTAATCAAACAACACAGGACAAGACAAAAAGAGAAATAACGAACGACACAAATAACATTCAAAATCAAAAAATGCGTAAAGCTTTCTCCGGCAACGGCGCCAAATTTGTTTAACCTAAATTTGTGTACAATCTAGGTTCTAGCAAATAATACGAGGTCGATTGCATGTGGCAAGCTAACCCCGGTCGAATCTCGATGTAAAGCTTAACGGGGCGGCTCTAATCATAAGTGTCATTAAAATAAGAAAAGGAAAATAAGTGTCATTAAAGGATTCGGGATTGAAAGGCCTAGAGTTCGGAAAACCTACAATTAATCAAATCATGCTCCTCTACTCATGTTATTGTTCGTTCATCAAGCACTTCTTAAAAGTTAGTCTAATTAGTCACTTACGAACAACGATTCGAAGTTAATTAATGACAATCATAACTCTCGTATTAGATAACCCTAATAAGAATTCCTCAATTACGAACAACGATTCGAAGTTAATTAATGACTTCCTAAAGTTTCTTAATTACTAAGTTTCGTATTTGACAATTAAGCTGTAATTCTGACCTACATATTCAAATTACACGATAGAAAAATTAATAACAACCACGAATATGATTCATACGTTTCCGATTTGGAATCATTGTTTGATTTAACCCTAGGTATATATTGGAATCATCTCTCGATCTCAACCAATAAATGATAAATCAAAACGGTGATCAAGCGTTTCAATTAAACAAACACGAGTTAAATCAATAAGCATGAATAGGAGAGCAATTAATAAATAATTAGAAGAAATTCTAAATCTAGGTAGAGGAAGACAATCAATCCATAGAACAATCAAAATAAAAATTAAACATGCTTACTAAGATTGAGTCTCGGATTGAGAGCCGAACTCGCCATCAATCCTTCATCCCAAATGAAAATTACAAAGAAAATAAAACTAGAATATCGAATTTAGGGTTCTAGAGAAGGGAGATATGAAAGGGGATAAAAAGTCTGTTTGAAATCTGTAAAAACGAGTATAAATAGTCTAAAATCTCGTCTTAAAATCGCGCCCAGCGACCGTTGGGATGGGCATACTGCCTCGCCAGCTTGAGGGGCCCAGCGCTGCTTCCCCAACGATGCCTGGGGGGCCAGCGACCGCTGGCCTCCAGGTCCTGTCCCGTTATGTGTCTTAGCTTCTTTTCGCACTTTCGGCTTACTCCAATGCACTCCTCGGCTCGCTCCGCTTTGCTCGGCTTTGCACACACGGCATAATTGACACCTACTCAGCTCCGATTCATCCTTATTCTCACCATCCTACACCAAACACAAGAACAAAAGAAATCGGCGTAAAACGAACTAAAAAGACACGAAAACAAAAGAAACTAATTACTAGACTTAACGAAACAAAGACTAAAACACACCAAAAACAAAATAAACATACAACAATTAGTTAGACAATTGAAAAAGAAAAAAAAAACATAAGTAAACATGTCGTTACTTGATACTCACAAATAGCGTGTGATAAAGCTAAAGAAAAAATTGCAATAGATATCGTTTTTAAAGCATTGATTTATAGATGCATACGATCTATTATATATACAAACTAGCAAGATGCCAGAATATTGTATAATCTCCCACTGTCCCATTATGTATGTCATGTTTAAAAAACTTTAACAGTTTTGGTCAAAATGTGATATAAATAGCTGGATGGATGAAGTATATAAGTACCCCATTATTTAATATATTAGATGTTCAGTTAGTTGAGATTAAATTAGTTCGACATTATACAAAATTGTATTGAGCCAAAATTATCCAAGATTAATTTTATTACATAAACTAATTACACTCATAATACATGATTAATTTTATATGGCATTCTCTCAAAATTAAATCTAAAACATAAACTTCCAAATCCAACGACTTATAACTATTATTGAGACTCAATCAAACCTACACCCCAGTATACCAAATATAATGGTCTTCTTCTCCACCGCCCCAATTCAAATAATTAGTTTTGCCACTGATACAGAATTAGTAATGACTTTTCTTATTTCTTTTCCTTGATTGGACATCAAAATTGAGAAATATCCATTTTAGTTGTTACATATCTCAAATTCTAGTTCACCTACATATATAGTTGTTTTTAAATGTTTTTATATAAAAAGAAGTACATCATAATGGAGCCATAACTTAGTAAGAGATTCTTTCCAATACGTGCAAAAAAGGAAATGAAGGAAAATAGTCCTAAATAAGCATCATGTAAACAAAACAAAGGGTGGAAATTAAAAGCCAGCCCATAATTCGAATTCTAGTTAACTTTTATTTTGAATAATTTTAAATATAGCAACCAAATGTTTTACTATAGTCATTAATTTAAAATAATATAAAATTAATAAAAATATAGCCCAGGATTTTAATTTAAAAGTTGAAACTTTAATTATAGGCAACTTTTAAGTTACAATGAAAAATATAAAATTTAATTATAGTCTAAAAATATGGAATATATGTACACGGGATTTAATCATAACTGTCAATTTAAATTGTAATAAAAAAAATAAAATTTTTAATCATTTCGGAAAATTTTAACTATGAATGATCGAACCTAATGCTTGTTTGATAGGAGAGTTGGGATGAGTCAAGTTAGTTAAAAATCAAGATTAAAAATAAGATTAAGGGTGCATTTGATAGGCCTGGCCCTGAGGATGGGCCGACCTGGGCGACGGCCCAGGGACCTGAAATTTGGGGGCCCCTAAATTTTTATGTATGTTATTATATATATATAGAGAGAGAGAGAGAAACGAAATTATTTTCCGTTTCTAATTTTGACTGATTAACAATGGAATAGTCATGGATTTTTTTTTATTTAGTGACAGAATTAGTAGCGGAATTATTCGTCACTAAATTTAGTAACGAAAATTTTCTATTACTAACTATTTTTAGATATTTAAATATATTTTTTTTTGTAAATTTATTTTAATTACGGATAGTTTCGTTACTATTTCATTAGTAAAAAAAAATGTCTGACCCTACCTCATGTAGTATTACGAGTTGAATAATTCAATTCGAATTTTTTCCTTGGGTGTAACATTAACATTTCATTCATATTCCCAAATCCCCCCCCCTCCTCAAATTCATTATTTATCTATCTATCGTAACAATGGCAGTCAGTTGAGGAATGTATTTAAAAACCAGAGTTAAATATGAATGCTACTATTTAGGGTCCATTTGGTAGCAAAGTTAAGGCCTGTTGGGCAGAAATAAACTTGGGTCATCCTTCATTTGGTAACAAATGCTTTAAGCTATTGGGCCCGCTATAGTTAAGTCAGGCCGTGTTAAAAGCCTAGTTGTAGATGGTTTATAATCCCACCATCTACCAAATATTAAAACTAACTCATTTGAACAGTAAAAAACAGGATTTTTATGTCTTCCAAAAATACCCTTCTCCTAATTTGTTTCTCTTTCTTCGAAACATAACAACACGGTGCAGAAGTTTTGATGGTGCAGATATATTATATAAGTTGAGATGGCAAATGGAGAGGATATTCAACCCCTTGTTGTTGATAATGGTACTGGAATAGTTAAGGTGAACAACTAATAATTTGTTATGTTACCTAATTGTCGTGGTAGAAAATTTCATCTCTAGTATTATTGCTTGATCATCCTTCCAGTTATGATTTTATTTTTATTTTTTTGTTGTAGGCCGGCTTTGCTGGTGAAAATGCACCAATGGAAGTTTTCACCAGCATAGTAGGTCGTCCTCGTCATACATATGTCATGGTTGGGATGGGTCTAAAGAATGATATTTGGAGCTGAAGAAGAGCTTAGAAAAAAGAGACTGCGGAGCGCATGTTGATGGTTCAAAATTTTGAGACCCACAAAGCCCTTACACAGAAGTTACTCGACAGCACACTGCACCACCTCTTTGATCTTTTATTATGTAGTGCATTTATAATACACTTATAGTGTAGCTAACTTATTTTTGGTACCTCTACATTTGTTTTGATATACTTTATGGTTCGTATTGTGATTATATGTTGAATTTGAACATCCTTTATATACTTTATTATTGGTATTTTGGTTGTGATTATATGTTGAATTTGAACATCATTTATATACTTTATCAATGTGATTTTATATAATGATTACAGATTTTGTAGCAATTTAAATTGTCGTAAATAGGTAAGAACAAAAACAGAACAAATCTCTTGAAATTTTGAAATTTTAGTAACATAATTGTAACGTAATTTTCCATTTTTAAATGTGAGTGCAATATGGTGATTTAAAAAAATTAGTAACGAAATAATCGCGAAATCCTTTTGTTGCTAGATAATAACAGAACAATTTGTTACAAATCTATATTCAAAGTGCACATGCAAAATAGAAATTTTAAAATTTCATTAACGGAATATCACTACCTAACAACGAAAAATTTCGTTACTATTCCGTTTCTAAACAGTTTCTTCACATTAACAAAGAAACCATTTTAGTAATGGAATTTTCGTTACAATTCCGTTGTTAAATCCTAAGGGAATATATTTTGTTGCTAAAATTTTTAGCAATCATCAATATAGCTTCGAAATGTATTCGTTACAATTCTGTTACTAAAGAAATTTAGTTACATAATTTATTGTTTTAATGACGGAATATTCCGCCACTAAAAAAATTATTTTTTTAAGTGGTGGATGGGTTATTACGAGAAACTATTTCACGAGAATCATGAACTCATCTCATCCATTAATTTAATTAAAATTAGTGGTTAAGATTATATATAAATATGGAACGTTACATTCAGTACCTATATATATAACACTGGAATTAATTGTATCATTTATTATCAGATTCAAATTTTTTACGATCTCAAATCTCACGTTTCTTTTCTTTTTTTTTTCTCTATTTCATTTTATTCTCTATCTAGTTATTTATACCAAATAAGAATCACAACATTAATTTAAATTTTAAAAAAGTATTGTTATTTAAATAAATAAGCATGGTTATATTAATAAAAAAGCATATTACGACAATTTTGAAAACAATATTATAAAATTATAATGAGATAGATAAATAAATAAATAGACGTGTTAATTTGATAAAATAATTAAATATATATTCCTATATTCTAAAAAAATATTAAAAAGAAATGCTGAAAAATTAAACTAATAAATAAAAAGACATGAGTATATTAATAAAAAAGCCTAATTATACATTCTACAATAATAATATTATGAAGTAAGATGGAAAAAAGCATCAATGGATAAATTAAAATACATGACTATATAATTGTGAAAGCACATTAATTTTAGTGAAATTAAGCCACAAATTTATATTATATCATTCACACCATTTATATTATTCTATAGCAAAACGTATAGTATAAAATACATAAAACAACTTGGAATTAGAAAAGGATAAACATTGAATAACAAATTGATTATTGCATGTAGACATGATAATGAAATTCCTTAATTATATGAATATATATGCAGTAATAACAGTTTGTCACTTCTTACCTTAAATAAATTATTTAGATAATTAATTATAGCCTTAAATCTTAAAAAAAAAAAGAGTGGATGAGATTAATTTCTAGTTCTCACACTACAATCACATCTCATTTGAACCATCTCATATATATATATATACACACACACGTTGTAAACTTGAACATAGTGTTGAATGTGGTGAGTTGGTAAAGTACTTGCCTTAATTTATAATTAACAAGAGCTACTTGGTAGTACTTTTTCTAGTTTGATTTTTATTTGGGATCCCAAAATTAAATAAAAAAAAGTCCTATTTTAAATATATTGATGTTGTGAAATTAGTTATAGTATTGAACTTGATGAATTGGTAAGTTTTCTAGTTCAACTTATAATTGGTGTGTGTTTGATTCTCGGTGGTGCGTTTTGTAGTTATATTTTTATTTAGGGCTCACTTTTATTATTTCGCCCCGTGCCCCATTTGTATCACGACCCAAGATAAATACTAGGTCTGCTCCTATTTTACTGTTGAAATCTTAGTAATAATCCCACCACTTTGGTCTGATTATTTTATGTGACTGTAACATAGCCCAGATTAAATATATTATTGTTGAAGCCTTATTATTTTTTTATCCTTCTTCATCTTATCACTCATATCAGACGCACCCTAAAACAAGTTGAAACGCATTATTTGAATGAGATGATTAATCTAAGGGACTCGTAAGTTGAATATGTTAAAGCACAATAGTAAATATGACCTGATCTTAACAATTTAACGGACTTACCACTACAAAAAATACATTATATAGCAATAGAATAGTGACGAAAATTTTTTCCATTTCTAAATTTTAACGGATTAACAACGGATTGTTATGGAATTGTTGTAAAATTTTAGTGACGGAATTATCCGTTATTAAAAATTTAATAACGAAATTTTCCGTTACAGTTCCGTTACTAAAATTGGAGAAATCATTCTAGAAACGGAAATTTCGTTAGAATTCTGTTGTTATATATAGTAACGAAATATATTTCGTTGTTAAATTTTTTAGCAATCATCGATATTATTACGAATAAATCTGTTACAAATCCGTTACTAAAATTTTTAATAATGGAATTTCTTGTTTTAGTAACGAAAAAATTTTGTTGCTAAAATAATTTTTTTTTAGTGTATCTAATAAGTCATCTTAAATACCAAACTGTAATCGAGCCTAGATAAATACTTTACCTTCCTCTAGACTACTAAACTAGTTTACTCTGTATAGTGTGTTTTTCATTTCTTATTTATATAATTTTTTATGTATGTGTTCTTTTTCTTTGAAAAATTTTGTTTTATTTATTTACTTTGTATAAAGTTGGGACTATCAATTTAGAATTTTGAAAAAAAATATTTATTTATTCATTTTGATTTAACATTGATGACTATGAAAATATAATAATATATTTTTTATTAATTGTATTCTTATTTTAAAATGGTGGCTATAGTAAGAAATTTGATTTTATATTTAAAATCTCTGATTTTTATAGGGATGAAAGAAACTCATTCAGCCACGCTAGGGGTGTCTATTCGGGTCGGGTCGGGTATCCTATCCGAAATTTTCGGGTACCCGATCCCGAAATCATCAAAATTTGACTACCCGACTCCGAACCCGAGATTTAATGTCGGGTACCCGAACCCGACTCGGATATTTCGGGTCGGATTTTTGGGTACCCGAATTACCCGAAAAATTGAGGGACTTTTAAATTTTCGGGTATTTTCGGGTGTTTTCGGGTTTTTGGATTTTCGAGTTTTCGGGTATTTTCGGGTGTTTTCGGGTTTTTGGATTTTTGAGTTTTCGGGTATTTTCGGATTTTCGGGTGTATACATTTAATACCTTTATTAATTAATTTTATGAGAAATTTAATAATGTCCAAATTAAATTACATCATCTAAAGACTTATAAGTAATGAAGATTCATCTTATGACAGAAGATGCAATTAATTACATCATCTAATTGCACTCGCTGTAAAAAGATTGCATAATTTTTTAAAAGAATGAACTAAAGGAACAACACAATTATCCAGTTGTTTACTTGTTCTTTCCTCGGTTGAGAAAGAAAGAGCCGAGTCACTTAAATTACTCTACTTGGATAAATGAAGAATAAGTGAATACAACGCGCAAAGGCAGAAGCCGCAGAACACTGGACAGAAAAGGGAACACTCAATAAAAGTAACCAATAACGCGGTCAATCTTTTCTTACAATAAATACAATGATGATATCAAAAATATAGAAACATATTCATCATCACTCATCAGTCCCAACCATCATTGCGCACACACAGCAAGCAACAACCTTGAACCCTTCCATAATTATCAAAACTTAAGAAACCAAACTACATAGCAAGATCAATCTCATAAAACCCATAAATAACCGAAAGAAGCAACTTTAAAGTTCAATCAGAAAGAAACCATGTGAAATGCATCCATAAGCACCGAAAAAGAGAAGGATGGGATTCTGTAAAGATTCAGAACTAAAAAGACTGAAGTGTTGATAAATAGTGAGCTGCCTCAAATAATCTTCACATCAAGCAATCTGAGTCTATCCACTTTCACTATGAGTTGTATCAGTTGGTCTATTAATTGCTCCATCATGTGCAAAAGATTTTAGCACTATAAAAATAAAGAAAATATAGTTAGTAAATAAAATAAAAAATAAACAAACAAAAAGTAAACTCAAATGATTAATAATACTCACCATACTCAAACTCATTTTCTAGTTGCTCTTCAGATACACCTTCATCATTTTTGTCACTTGTACTCGACTTCAACCAATCTTCAGCACAAATCAAAGCCTCAACCATCTTGGGAGTCAATGAGCTTCTATACGAGTCAACAACACGACCTCCCGTGCTAAAGGCAGACTCAGAAGCAACACTAGATATTGGAATAGCCAAAATATCTTTTGCCATCTCAGATAGAACTGGATAACGTGCGGCATTTTTGGACCACCAAAGTAAGATATCAAAGTCGTCATCATCATTCTCCAACTCTTCTGATAAGTATAATGTGAGGTCTTGACTTTTCAGCTCCTCCAAATCGCTTACCCACATATTTGGATAGAGCTCCTCTACCGCGACGTGATGTATTTGCAGTTGCTGACTTTTGTACCCGAGCATTAACAGTTGGCATTGTTTTAGTAAGATAAAGCTCATATAGCTCGTTAAATGAGTCTTTAACCTCTCTTACCATATCACTCGCACGATCAGAGGAATACATCGAGCTTAAACATTTTTCCACAACCTCCATCTTTTGTCTTGGATCTAATACGGTTGCTAGGTAAAGAATCTTATTCATTTGCGGGTTCAACTCTATATCCTCCAACCAATACTTCCCGATCTTCATCCTCATCTTGGTTGCCATAGATCTTACCTCCACATCATCTGAAATCTCCAACTCATATGGTAATGTTGACTCTAACATCATGTATGTCGAGTTCCATCTAGTCGGTACATCCAAACTCAAAGACTTTGTGCAATCAACATTCAACAGTTTAGCACAATCTCGGAATTGACTCAATCTCATAGGCGATGCCTTAATCCATTTGACAGCTTCTCTAACTCGTCTGACGGATAAGCCAATTTCCTCTAATCCATCAACCACCACCAAATTAATTATGTGTGCTGCACAGCGCATGTGGATGTATTTTCCTCCAAGAATATTTTCACTTGTCGTCTCAAGATAAGACGATAAATGTGTAATTGCTCCATCATTTGCAGATGCATTATCCATGGTGCAGCAAAGTAAATTCTGCAATCCTCAATCCTTAAGAGAGCTCACAATTGATTCACCAATATCTATCCCCTTATGACTTATGATTTTATTGAAACTGATGATCTTCTTGTGCAAGATCCAATCTTTACCAATGCAATGAGCAGTGACACAAATAAAGTTTGTGTTATTCACTGCGGTCCAACAATCAGTCGTGATCGATACTCTTCCCATGCCCAATCTTTTGAAAAAAACTTTCAAATTATCCTTGTGCTCTAAAAACAACTTCACACAATCTTCTCGGATGGTCTGTCTACTCGGAATCTGAAACTGTGGGCATACACGATCAATGAACCTTCTAAAGCCCTCTCTCTCAACAAATAAGAACGGTAGCTCATCGAGTATAATCATCTCACACAAAGCAAGTCTGCAGGCCTTTTGGTCAAATCTCCAACTCGTTAATGTTCCTGTCGTTCCATCAGTATTTTGTGTGAAGTTGAGTTGTGCCTGGCATGATTTTGATTCATGCTTTCTCTTGCACGATTTGTTATGGTTCCTCAAGCCATTGGTGCCGTGTGCAATAGAGTCAGCGGCTATTAGAACTCCACACCGATTGTATTTACCTTTCTTTACGCTCACTGGAGGATCCCCTTCTTCAACCCACACGGCTTTGAACCCATCTAGTGTATCATTCCATCATACTGACCTTTGTTTTTGCTCTTTCCTTTTCTTTTTAACAAGTTCTCCTTCAGTTTGTGTTTCTGTACCTGTTTGTGTTTGTCCTTCAATTTGTCTACATTCTTCTATCTCAATGTCTTCCAAATTCTCCATCTCTATGTCATGAGCTTCAATCTCTTCTAAAAGCCGATTACTAGCTTGTTGTGTGCTAGTATTAGTTGCTTCAAAGGATGTCATCTAAAAAAGAGTACAAAACACGTTAGACAGTTGCATCTTAGTTTATATTTCTCAAACAAATTAAACCTCTGAAATTACTATAATAATTGAACAAATTGTTCTATAAAAGATTGTAAAGGAAAAGGGAAAGCAAGGAGTAATGTACTACTGTCCAGTAAATATATATTCCCAAGTTCTATCCATATATGTGCATGCACCTTGAAATAGTCAAGTGTTATACATGTATGAATCACAATCAGAAACATAAATACTAGCTTGTACATAAGGAACTTCCACACTTCATTATCAATTTATTTAAATTCGTAGTTTATTTGCACGCCAATTAATAACCAAACGAATATGGTCTCTACAAATGACATATACTTACACACATACATGAAAATAAAGATATATCTATTACATTAATCTGGTCTGGAATCGAACTACTTCTTCAAGAAGACACGTAGTTATGAAAGAGAGATTGGAACTTGTCCATTTCCTTAGGAGGTAATGCCACCAACACATTCACCCCATTGCTCCCTTTTCCTCCAACCTCAGGAAATAACAATATTATATCCTTTCTATGATACACCAAAGGGCAGCTATAACCAACAATATAACTAATCCAAAAATTAAGAAACACACAGAAGACAGTCCAGATATCAAAGAAAATGCTACAATCCAATGACACAATATAGCAGGAATAATGTAGAGCAGAGCTACAACAACACCAATCACTCATAACCACACTCAATCAGAAGTGTTTACCGTGTACAGGAGATGAGAGTTTAGGGCTAAGAGATATGGAGTCTGGGCAAGTGGGCAGAGCCGCAGAGCTGCGAACTGAGACTTGGGTAGGTTGGGTTTCTGCCTGGGGTCCGAGCGGTGCAGGCGTGCCGCGGGCGCGGACGGAGAATTGGGTCTGCGGTTGCCGGGTTGAGCGTCAAGCAGCGTCGTCGTCGATGGGAGAAATAGAATTTCAAATTTGGGTGCAACGACAGCGCGATGCAGGTGGTGGCTGGCTGGTGGTGGTGGGGGTGGGAATACAGAATACTGAAGTGAATAGGATTAAAACAAAATTGAATTAAATTTATTAAATTACATTAAATTAATTAATTGAATTAATCGGATTTTTTCGGGTATTACCCGAACCCGAACTTTCGATAATATACATACCCGAACCCGTCCCGAATATCCGATTTTTGGATTTTAAGGTACCCGATATCCGATCGGGTTCGAATTATACCCGAAATACCCGATACCCGAAACCCGAATAGACACCCCTAAGCCACGCCCAAATGTGAGGTGAGATGTACTAATCCAAGCGTTATATTAAATACACAATAATACTTATTCTGTAATTTGAAAAATAAGCAATATAGTAAGATAATCTTTATTTTGGTCAATGTTATTTTTAAAACTCTTCTTACAATACTGCATAGAGATAGAGATAAACTTTAGATAATGATAGTAATTAATTCTTCCAACATGATCATCTATATTAATGTTATCCACTTAAAACTACAAGTTGAAAACCTCAAAATATAAATCATTACAGTTGGATCGATATCGTTTCGTTCTAATTAACTTAATTAAGGGGTGTTTAGCTGAGCTTATTATAAGTTCATGATTTAAACAACTTATGTTTAGGAATTTATAAGTTTCTTGAAAATATTTGATAAATTAAGCTTAGGAGTTTATAAGTTTCTTGAAAATATTTGATAAATTAAGCTGTTTGAATGCCTATAAGTTGAAAAAAAATAAGATTTTGGAGCTTATAAACTGTTCAAAAAAAGAATTACATCCACTCCAATTTATTTCTCTATGAGCATAAGCAGCAAAAAAATTATATAAATAATCTTACAATATTTTTTTATTAGCATATTTACCACAACAAAATCACATATAAAGACCTTAAAATGCCAAATATTTTTATCATTTTATAAGCTATTTAAAAAAACTTATAAGTTCATTTATTCAAACACATTGATAACTTATAAACTTTTTCAACTTCTAAATGAGATATTTTATTTAAAAAAATTACGTTCATTTCACTCGATCGTCCAAATTTATTAAACTTGAAACAAAAATCATATCAAAGAATTTAGTAATTGCAAATGTAACCAACACTCAATTTTATGTGGTACCTTATTAATCAATAAAATTACTTAACACGTCAACCATTTTGTAAATTTTGTGCAGAAGTTAACTTCTTGTTGTTGTCTCTATCGACAAATATTCTAATAAGCCAAATCCTATTAATTATATATGTGTCCAAATTTATCTATATTAAATGTTATATATATATATATATGGATGTTGGATGAACGCAAAAATAACCAGGAACACGAACAAGAACGCAGCCCAGATGTTTGATGAAACGCGCCAGCTAAAGAGAAATAGACACGAACAATTTACGTGGTTCGGATGAATGTGATCATACATCCATGGAGGCAAAAGAAAATCAGTATTATTGATATCAAGAAGAATACAAGATTCACACCAATTCATAGAACAACCCTCTATGAATCAATCTCTCCACTTCTCCAAGCTCTCAAGAATCTATGGTGTATAACCTCCCAAGAAAGAAACTCACTCTCTATGCTATCACCCTCTCTCTAGATCTTGATTGCTCACAACTGAAGTTATTTTCTCTACTCTCTCCTTCTTAGTTTCTCACGCTGAAATACAACAATGGAAATAGATACATATACAAAACAGAATAACTCCCTCTATGGCAATTACATGAGCTGCTAACAAACTTATAACCGCTAGAGTGCAGCCAACATGGAACCAGTATGTGTATCGTGTATCCACCCTTATATCTCAACAATGGCAAAATAGTCAAACAAAAAAATCCATATATACGTGTGAGTTTTCTTAAAGTATATTCCAATTTAATTTGATTTTGATTTTGATTTCCACGCTATATACGGGAGTAGAATTAATATCCAAAAATCCAACTTTATCTATATTAAATGTTCTATCTACATTACAGTATCAAATTAATCTAGCTTTCACATTTCATGATCCACTTCTTTTTAGTACCCTAATATTTTGATAAGATGGTAAATTAAACTAATGCCATGTTTGGTAAACAATATATGATAGGATAAAATTAAATTATTTTACTAAATTATGTGTTTGCTAGTAAATGTGATAGATTTGATACGAGCTTAGTGTTTAATAACTGACCGTGATAGTGTTTAATAAAGACCGTGATACAACGTAAGAGATGGAATTCAAGAGATAGATAATAGAATTTGAGTATTGAATTTTGGAATACAATTTGAGAGGAAAAAAAGAGAGCATTGCAAGATAATTCCTTGTGTGTGACTTGCAAATGATGGGTAGATCTTGTGACGATTTCTTTTCGTGTGTATTATATAGTCTTTGATCAATAAAGTTTCATTTTGTTTTCTTCGGTAGACGTAGATCATCACGATCGAACCACGTAAATACTTGAGTCTCGTATCTTCTTCTTCGTTGCATTCATTTCTAGTTATTTAATTAGGTTTTTCTGATGTGTTATTGAAATTGTTCTTGTTTGTGGTCTTCTGTAAGGAAAAAATAAATGTTCAGCTGTTGTGTTCACACTACATGTTCCACAAATAAATTTAACATTTTAATTAATATTTATTACAAATAAATAAACTTATTATAATATTTTTTTTATTAATTATATACCTTAATTTTGAATATATCAATTCTAAAAATTATTAAAATAACATTAAATGTTGAAAATAAATATATATCCCATTTAGGTTGGATGAACCTAAAGTATTAAACATAATTAAATTAAAGTATATCAAAATGAAATAGAAATAAATAAATAAAATATATATTAAAATTTTATAATGAAAGATGAAAAGTGGAACAAAGAAATAGACTGAATTAATTTGAAAAAATGATAACATGTAAATAATTGTCTTGTTCAGTTGTTCTTATCCTTATTGATATTTAACTACTACAAAATTTAGTTCGGACCACCGTGTGTATTGGTATGTATTATCAACATACAACATCGATAACTTAACACATTGATACAATCTATTGAAAAATAGGAACTACGACGGTTAGAGTTTGCTTGCAATAATTGTTTTTACATATTTCAAAGATAGTAATGGACTAAACCAACCACAACTAATCTAATCATAAGTTATAACTGTCCTTATCAATACAGTTAAGAAGTTGAACCTCTAACTTCATATATTAATATATTTAGCAATCTTGGAACATTTGAATGGTGAAATGATCTTCCAACTCAAAACATTATGATAAATTAAAATACTATAGAATGATTTAGTGATTGCTTTTTAAAATTAGATTAATATAATATCCTAAATTATAGCCCATAATTATTTGAACTATGGACTATTATGGGCGAATAAGTTTAAATAGGTAAAAATAATATATATTAATCTAGTATTTATTAATTAAAATTAAATTAATAAGATATCTTAAAAATCCGTAATTGATGTTTCACTAAGAAATTACTCATATGAGTGTGATTAGAAAACTCTTAAACTAAATTAGATAAATTTAATCAATTCTAAACACCCATTTTTATATAATTCATATAAATATTACTTTATTAAAGTATATTGTTTTAAAGCATAGAGGAACATCAAACATATATATACATATCCAAAAAAATATTGACCAATTGATTTTTATAGATTTGTCACAACATTTACCTTTAATTAGTTGGTTAATGAGTGTTTGATTTTTCTTTAGTGAGCATAGATTACTTTGAAGAGCTTAGAAGGATTAGGTTAATTGTACACATCTGATTAGGAAAGGGTAGGGTTTGTTGGGTGGTCTACTGTTCAATTTGATTGATTGATACACCTCCCACGCTATGTATACTCTCCTCTAATTCCAAAAAAAAAATCAACATAATACACCAACAACAATAACCTAATTTCTCTTTGGGACTAATTTAAAATTTTCAGATTTTGATTATTTCTATTTCCTTTGCTTTCATGTAAAATATATCTGATGACACGTACGTTTTTCATTCTAAAATATTTAATTTATTTACATAACATTAACCGACTTTATATATCATTTAGGTCGGGAAATTATATATCCGACTTACTAATCCAACATATATGGTAAGTGTAAATTAGCCTATAAAAGGCTTATTTTAGGCCACATGAAACCAACATTATTTCATCGTTAACCAATCGAATAAAACAATTAATTAACCACTACATATATAAAGTTATAAGTGACTATCACATGCATGTAAGTTATTAAATAATTAAATCTTACTATTCACTATCACCAACTTCATTGTATGAAGAGTTACATTTAAGCTTTGAAGATTTCAAAATTAATATTACATCATCACTACAAAAAATAGTGTTTTATGTGCATATAAAATAAAATTCCAACATGAGGCAGAGAACTTGGTCGACAAGAATATATATATCGTGGGTGGCCAAGACGACATCGATCCTTAATTAAACTAAATTCAGAATGCATTTTGCTCTCTATATATATTAGTATATGGGAAATTAAAATTTAATTATACCTATATCGTTAAATACAATCAGATCGATCAGATAATTAATAAACCAATCAATAAATTGTAGGTGTCGTGTACGTGAGAACAATTAATATAAACTAGCTAGAAATGCTTATAAATAATTAATAGTACTACTTAAAAAGTTGCAAGCATTTAACATAAAATATTTAAGATAAATGGTAAGCGAGGTTACAGCTGGATTTTCAAGTTTGACGATTGCAGGGCTACTGATTTAAATTCACAAATCACGTACATGCACCATACGCCAACAATTCATTAAATTTTAATATAAAATAATTAATTTTAATTTTTTTTTACTTGCTAATTTATATATGCACAAAATAAATAATAATAATAAATATTCACGTGAAAAAATAATAAATAAAACTTAAAACCATTAATCTTTGCATACACGGCTCAAATTAACAATATATCCATTATCAAATTATATATGCATGAAATTATATTATCATCATGCATTATAATTTTCCATAAAGTGTATATAATAAATGTCTTTTTATAATTACATGATTGTGTGTATATCTTAATCACTGCGAGACCGACACTATGCATTAGGCTCATGAGTCGTGAAATATTAATTCAAACTACTGCCTTTTCTTGAAGGGTATAAAACTATTAATTTTGCCCTTCCCCACATTTGTCAGATGAAACCTATACATATAATTAAATTAAGTGGTCAATTAAATTTACTCTATATATAATTATGGATAAAAGAAATTTGAACTATAAAATAACAAAAAGAGAAGAAACAGTAAATGAGATCAACACTGAGATCTTGTATAGAAAACAACCAAGAGAAGACTTTTTGCAAAGAGATCGTAACACAATATTTTATTGCATACAACTAATTCTTTGATGGCCAACTCAAAACGGTTAGGTAACGAAGTTTCCCCTAACACCTAGATTTTTTATTTCTTTTTTTAATTCCAAGTCGAATTTAAGCCAATCAAGTTTCATATTATTCGTTCACGCAATCCTGCGAAAGTCTTGTCCTTGGTTATTTTTTATTGAAAAATTATTTATTCATGCATAGTTTTCAACTGAGCAAAGACTTGTATATCCTCACGCCATATCAAATAAAAAGTCTATAGCTAGTTTTTATTTACTGAAAAAAGAAAGAGTTTAAGTTGCCGACCTTCTCTAGTTCATTAGCATGTTGTATAAATAGGAGGTTTGTCCTCTTCATTCTTGCAGAAACCAATATCTGATCGAGTTAAGAGTTTACATTTCTTAATTCCAATCTCTATCTATTTTTCATAGTATTTTGGCAGCAATGAGGTGTGCTTTGATATATTCTGCATGGGTCTTGGCTCTTTTTGTTTGTACGACGTCGTTTGCCTCCGCTGCAATCGTGGAGCATACATTCCACGTAATTCATCTTTGCTCTATTAATGGTTTATATCATTTTGTGATTTTCTTGGGCTTATAACTGTAGCCTACTAATTAATCATACATGCAGTTGTTTTATTTTAGCTAGTTAATGTTGCTGCATTCTACTTTCTTTTGCGTTATAGATATACAAAATAAAACAATATATTGTAAAAATCATAAGTTAATAATTAAGATACAATTATTGTTAAGTCATAAAAGAAACTCATGTCACATTTAATGCTCAACAATTTTATACCCTTTATTATGCAGTCAATTGAAAATTTAAGAGGTTGATATATATATAGATGATCAAAAGTTATGTTTTTGTCTTTGTCTTTTTGCGGTGTTCAGGTCATGTATTTAACACAATATATATAGTCATATACTTACACCAACCCCAACCCCTACCTACCGTCCAATCAAAAACCGCAGGTGAAATGTGAAGAATGTTGATGATATTATTTGGGTTGACTGATTGCAGGTGAAAAATCATAGGGTGAGCAAATTATGCACAAGTCAAGTAATTACCGCAGCGAACGGTAGTCTGCCGGGGCCCACTATTCGAGTACACGAGGGTGATACCTTAGTCGTTCATGTTCATAACCAGTCGCCATACAACCTAAGCATTCATTGGTTAGTCATCATGCAAAATTATAACCCATGAAAAACGCAATACTTTATTAATATTGAACTCAACACAAATATGCAGGCATGGGATATTCCAAATACTTAGCGGGTGGGCTGACGGGCCGGAGTTTGCTACCCAATGCCCGATCCTACCCGGAAAGAGCTACACCTACAGATTTAATATAACCGGTCAAGAAGGAACCCTTTGGTGGCATGCACACGTGGGATGGCTCCGTGCCACCGTTTACGGAGCCTTAATTATCCGACCCAGATCCGGTCACTCCTTCCCTTTTCCAAAGCCGCACAGAGAAGTCCCCATTGTCCTTGGTCAGTCACTCAATATTCATTAATTAAATTATATTTTTTAATCAATTCTTCGCAATAAGATGAATAATAAAATTTGATTTTATTTGTAATTCAGGGGAGTGGTGGAATGCTAACGTTATCGATGTAGAGAACCAAGCCTTAGCCACGGGTGCTGCACCTAACCTATCCGATGCTTATACTATCAATGGTCACCCGGGAAAGCTCTACCCATGCTCATCAAATGGTTAATTTATAATTTGTTTACAAACTTATAAATTAAATACGAAAAATGCCATTTTTTAAAAATATAATTAATTTTTACAGATACATTCAGACTAAAAGTGGTGCACGGAAAGACGTACCTCCTGCGCATAATCAACGCTGCACTCAACAATCAGCTCTTTTTCAAAATAGCCAATCACAACCTCACCGTCGTAGCGGTGGACGCCGTCTACACCAACCCCTACTCCACCGACGTCGTGCTCGTGGCGCCGGGCCAAACCACCGACGTCCTCCTCGTTGCCGACCAAACTCCTGCGCGCTACTACATGGCGGCATCCGCCTACTCCAGCGCCTCCGGCGTTCCCTTCGACAACACGACCACCACCGGAATCATCGCCTACCACGGAACCACGCCTACTTCTCCCGTCATGCCCCGACTCCCCGCCTTCAACGACACGCCGACAGCCCACAAGTTCCTCAGCAACCTAACTGGCCTGGTCTCGAGCCGGTTCTGGTCCCCGGTTCCTCGACACGTGGACGAGCACATGTTCGTGACGGTCGGTCTGGGGCTATCGGCCTGCGACCTGCCCGGAAACGGGACCTGCCAGGGTCCCAACGGGATGAAACTGGCCGCCAGCATGAACAACCAGTCGTTCCAGTTCCCGACGAAGTTGTCCATGCTGGAGGCCTTCTTCAGGAACGTCGGCGGTGTATATACCACCGACTTTCCCAACAAACCGCCCGTGCGTTTCGACTACACCAACGCTACTAATAGCTTCAATCTTGCGCTGATCAATACGACAAAATCGACGAAAGTGAAACTACTAAAGTTCAACTCGACGGTGGAAGTAGTGTTGCAGAATACGGCGTTTCTGGGAGTGGAAAATCACCCAATTCACTTGCATGGATTCAATTTCTACGTTTTGGCTCAAGGGTTTGGGAATTATAACCCTGCAGTTGATAGTAGGAAGTTCAATTTCGTTAATCCTCAAGAACGTAATACCATCGGAGTTCCTGTCGGGGGATGGGCGGTCATTAGGTTCCGCGCCAATAATCCAGGTAAATCTTTATTGAAAAAGCAAACCTTGAATGTTATATTTCAGATTTAATAATTTGTGACATTTTTTGGGTATGTTAATTTAGGTGTGTGGTTGTTCCATTGTCACTTGGATGTGCACTTGCCATGGGGTTTAGCGACGGCTTTCGTAGTCGAAAATGGGCCAACGCCGGCGACAACTCTGCCTCCGCCTCCACCAGATTTCCCCAAGTGTTAATTGTGTTCGAGAATATGCATATTTATAATATTTTGGAGGGGATTGGTTAATTTAGTTTGTTTGATTCCATAATGTTTTTATATCGTTCCAATTTGTTCATCATTGTTTATTATATTCATTTTGTTGGCTTTGATTTCTTAACTTTTTTTTTTTTTTTCCTTTTCTTGGGTTTTCCTCTATTGTATTTGAATTCAGTCCCACATCCCAAATAAGCAATAAGATTATTTTTTTATCAAGAAATCAGTGTATTTGTATTACTTCTTAAGAATTTGTTTTTGTCGTCGTAATATATTTGTATAAGGGCAATAAGGAATATGCATGCAAGATCGAAACTCCAACACTAAAAGTCCAAAACTAACTAGCATTTGTATTTGATAGGATATGGCCCATCAATAAGGCCCAACTTTAATGGACCAGCCCAAGAGCAGTTCGGCCCAGTAGCACCTCGGCCCAAGAGCAGCTCAGCAGCCCATTTACCGCGGCCCACTTACTATAAATAGCCATAAACCGCCTCTATTATCTATAAATACGAGATGATAGTTAGATTAAAAGGGGACACACAATCACTTTCTGTAAAATCAAGATTTCAGCTCTCAAACTATAAATAAAAAGATCTCTCCCGTGGACGTAGATCTCTTTAAAGATCGAACCACGTAAACCTCGTCTCGTTTACTTTCTAATCATCGTGCAAATCTCACTTCGAAAATCGGCGATCGATCACTGGCGCCGTCTGTGGGAAACGAAGTAAATTTTGTGTCCGATCACTATTTCCGAAGTGAAAACACAATGGTTAGATCCACTCGATCTAATGCTATAGCTGCTGCTGCTAAAGGAAAGCAAAACGAGGCTGAAATGCCTCGTAATCCACCTCGTCTATCTACTAACGAAGGGGATGAACACTATGCTCGGTCTGGCAGGCAGGCCACGAACCGCCGAACTCCCGAAGGCCATGTAGAAGATGTCCTTTCCCACCGAGCTAGTGACTCCATTAGCAGTGAAAGGTTAAATCAAAATCGTCAAGGGAATGCCACACTTCAACCTCTGCTCGGCGATGCGCTCAAAGCATATCTAGATCTTCACGAGCAAGATTTCCTTAAATTCGCCGAACGACATCAACAACGAGGACAGTGCGAAGAAGATAAAGCGGGACCATCACAACGACCCCAAGCTTCGGAGCAAATTGCCGAGGAGAAAGATGACGAAGTCCCCCAAAGACTGCATAATCGCCGAGGAAATATTACTTCACCTCGGCGAGGCTCAACTTCACCTCGTCAAAACGTCGACCATTACCGACGTGACGAGGAACACCGAAGAAGGACTCCACCTCGTCAAAACGTCGACCATTACCGACGTGACAAGGAATACCAAAGAGAGAAGACACCACCTCGTCTAAACGTCGACCATTCTCGACGTGACGAGGACGACCACCGAGAGGGAAGATTCACTGTTTACAGCAGAATCATTACCCCCTTCACCAACAAAATTCTCTACACACCACTCCCTTCAGCATACAGGGTCCCCCCAATCAAGCCCTATAATGGTTCTTGCGACCCGAGCAACTTTCTGTCGCAATATCAGTATAATATGCCGAACCAGGGACTGGCCGAGGATGTTTATATGTGCAAAGTCTTCCCCGAATTGTTAGTCGACAATGCACGGAAGTGGTTTGATAACCTCCCTCGCAGCAGCATAGGGTCGTACGCCGACCTGCTAGATGCCTTTGAGAGGCGTTTCTTCCAAAAAGCCGAAGCCAAAATGAGTTCGGCCCAACTCCTCACCTTAAAACAAGGACAGGGAGAATCTATTAGCGACTTCCTAGCTCGGTTCTACAACGAGAGCCTCAAGGTTGATCGCCTCTCCGACGATGTCCTCATCTCGGCGTTTCAAAACGCCATTCACTCCGGCACACTTTTCAGGGAGCTCGTGAAAGAGCGCCCCCAAACCTCCAAACAGCTATGGAGGATTGTTGATGCGTTTGCCGAAGCGGATGAGGCGGACAGGAAGAAACGAGCCACTGACCGACCTGAAGGTCAGGATAAAAAGAGAAAGGAAGAACGAGCTGATCAAGGGCAGCATCGACGAGGCGCTCTTGAAAGAATCCAACGAGGTCCATTGGCATCTCGCCTCGGACCTCGGCCTAATCAGGAGCCAGATCGGTTCGCTCCGCTAAATAGATCTCGGGCGGAAATTTACGAGCTTCATGCCAACTTATTCCAGAGACCTCCACCGCTGTCCCGAACTGGATCAAGCAGACGATCACGGGATAAATACTGCGAGTTTCATGGCGGCCACGGCCATGACACCGAGGAGTGTCGCAATCTTGCCTCGAAAATCGACCGCCTAACACAAGATGGTACCTTAGGAAGATACCGAGGTCAAAGCCGACCGGAGACTCAACCTCGGGGCAAAGGCAAACGAAGAAGGAATAGGGGAGAAAATTGCAAACCCCAAGAGAAAAGGTCAAGACATGATGACGAAGACGATGACGAGAATCAACCTCAGTATGATGGAGTCATCGCCGCCATCATCGGAGTGCCCCAAGGTTCAACAAGGTCGTCGCTGAAGGCCGAAGCTCGAAACCGACCTTCGGAGGAACCTTCGTACAAAAGGTTCAAAAAGGACGAGGTCGTTATTTTCTCTGATAACGACCCTGTTCCTCATGCCTCGCCTCATCAAGACGCCACTATTATCGAAGCCGTGGTGGCTAACAAATTGGTACACCGAGTCTTTGTTGATAGTGGAGCCTCGGTCAGCGTGCTCTTCAAAGGGTGCTTCGGCAAACTTGACATCGAAGAAGCGCGCTTAAAACCAGCACCCATTCCATTGAAGAATTTCACACAAGGGGAGACCTCAACAGATGGAACGATCTCACTCCCCGTGACAGTAGGACGAAGTCCATTATCCACTACAAAGATAATCCACTTCTTCATCGTCAAAGCCAACTCTCCCTACAACATTATATTAGGCAGAGATTGGCTGATAGCGACAAGAGCAGTATGCTCGGCCTACCATTTGATGATCAAAATACCTTCAAAGAATGGAGTTATCACGCTTCGGGGAAATCAAACACAGGCCAAGGAGTGCATGCAGGTCGCACTCCGAGGTTCTGGTGTACAGCATCCCCAAGCATAGCAATTACAGAACCCCGGCGTGCCGAAGTCGACCTCGTCTGCTGCAGAACCTCTAGAAGACGTCGTACTCTATGAAAACGACGTGTCCAAGGTCGTCAAGGTCGGTTTCGTCGGGGGTGCCGAACTCCGAGGTCAAGTTATTCAACTACTTCGGGAGTTTAGAGACATTTTTGCCTGGTCTCCTTTAGACATGACCGGGGTATCACCAGATATTATAACTCACCGCCTCAACATCGACCCCGAGGTGAAACCAGTTCGGCAAAAGCAACGAGCCTTCGCTGCCGAGAGAAATCAGGTGATACGCGACGAGGTACGCCAACTACAACAAGCCGATATTCTATTCGAGGTGAAATATCCGACGTGGTTGGCCAACCCCGTGATGGTGAAGAAGCAAGTAGGGGGATGGCGCATGTGTGTTGATTATACCGACCTCAACAAACACTGCCCCAAAGATTGTTACCCTCTCCCCAACATTGATAAGAAAGTAGAAGCCCTCGTCGGTCACGAGGCCTTTAGTTTTCTTGATCTGTACAAAGGCTACCATCAAGTCCTTATGAATACCGAGGACGCTCCGAAGACAGCCTTTGTTACAGACTTCGGCATTTTCGCTTATAAGAAGATGCCCTTTGGACTCAAAAATGCTGGAGCTACATATCAAAGGATGGTTGACAAAATATTTGAACTTCACATCGGTCAGATTGTTGAAGTATATGTCGACGACATTGTTGTCAAAAGCAAAAAAGTCAACACTGCTCTAAACGACCTCCAGGTCGTCTTCGAACTGCTCCGCGAGGTAAACCTAAAGTTAAACCCAGGAAAATGTACTTTCATGGTCCAGTCCGGAAAATTCCTAGGGTGTTGGGTTTCTCGCGAAGGATTAAAAGCCAACCCAGCAAAGGTTAGGGTCGTTCAAGAAATGCAAGCTCCGAAGTCAGTACACGACGTGCATCGGTTGACGGGCTGCTTGGCTTCGCTAAGCAGATTCCTATCTAAAGCAGCCGAGAAGCAACTCCCATTCTTCAAGATCCATAAGAAGGCTCCAGACTTTGAGTGGAATAACGAGCACAAGTCAGCCTTCGAGAGTTTGAAGAAGTATCTCGACAACTTACCCACTTTATCCGTCCCAAAGGAAGACGAAGTTCTTTCCCTATACCTCGCCGCCTCGGATGAATCAATAAGTGCAGTCTTAGTTCGAGAAGGACCTCGGCAATTACCTATATACTTCATAAGCCGAGCCTTGAAAGGGCCAGAAACGAGGTACCAACCTTTGGAGAAGGTCGCGCTCGCCTTAGTGAATGCTGCGAGACGACTTCGACCCTATTTTCATGCTCACCCGATACAAGTATTGACCGACCTACCACTTCGGCAAGTGCTTACGAAGCCTGAAGCTTCGGGGCGAATCGCCAAGTGGGCGGTCGAACTTGGCGAGCACACAATCTCCTTCGCACCTCGGCAAGCTATAAAGGGGCAAGCGCTGGCAGATTTCCTGGTGGAAGCAATATTCACCGAGCCTCCAAAGCCTATCAAACCTACCGAGGAGAATATCGAAGAGAAAATGCCGAAGACACCCCCCATAGATTGTTGGAAAGTCTATGTCGATGGAGCGTCGGGCAAAAAGGGAAGCGGAGCTGGAGTTTTGTTCATCAGTTCGGAAGGGAAACAAATCCCTTATGCTTTACGGTTAAGCTTCCCAACCACCAATAACGAAGTGGAGTACGAAGCCCTAATAGCTGGACTTCGCCTCGCACAGAACCTTCAGATACAGGCCATCCAAGTCTACAGTGACTCCCAAATCATCGTGAGCCACGTCCTCGGAAAATACGAAGCACGAGATGAAAGGATGAAGAAGTATCTCCGCAAGGTTAGAACTTTACAAGAAAGCTTCTCATACTTCGAGTTGATACGAATCCCGAGAGACGAAAACGACCGAGCTGATGCATTAAGCAAGCTCGCGTCGTCCTCTACGGCCTCTCCGGTGGAAGAAGTCACAACCCGAAGTATAGATGAAGCCGAAGTGAACGCAGTAATCGATGACGAACCGAGCTGGATGACACCACTTCAGGATTACTTAGAAAGAGGCGAACTCCCCAATGATAGAATTGAAGCTCGGAAGCTTCAGAACAAATCAGTCAAATATATCTTGGATCGAGGAGTATTGTACAGAAAATCATATCTTCAACCTCTTCTAAGGTGCGCGGGACCTAGCCAAGCGGACTACATCCTACGCGAAGTGCACGAAGGATCCTGTGGCAGTCACGTCGGAGCTCGGGCTTTAACCAGAAAGATTATGAGATGGGGATACTATTGGCCGACCATGCTACAAGACGCAGTCGACCTCGTCAAAAGGTGTCCGAAGTGCCAAATTCATGCAACAGTAACGAGGGTACCTCAAACCGAGCTGACCACCATGCAAAGCCCCTGGCCCTTCATGCAATGGGGGATAGACATCGTCGGTCCCTTTGAGCAGGCCCCCGGCCAACTACGATTCCTAATAGTCGCCATCGACTATTTTACGAAGTGGGTAGAGGCCGAGCCTCTTGCAAAAATTACAAGCAAAAAGGCCCTTAACTTCGTTTGGAAGAGTATAGTTTGTCGCTTCGGTGTACCTCACATCCTCGTCTCAGATAATGGAACTCAATTCACGGATAAGGCATTTAAAGAATGGTGTGACGAGCTCAACATCCAGCAGAAATTCACCTCGATAGCGCACCCTCAAGCGAATGGTCAGACCGAAGTCACGAACCGGACAATAGTCAAAGGTTTAAAGACTCGTCTCGACAAAGCCAAGGGAGATTGGGCCGAAAACTTACCCCAAGTCCTATGGTCCTACCGAACTACACCTCGGACATCCAATGGAGAAACACCATACAGCCTCGTCTATGGAACCGAGGCAGTAATCCCAGTGGAGATCGATTTGCCGAGCCCCCGAACTATAAACTTCACAACCGATGCCAATGAAGAAGGCCTCCGAACTAATTTGGATTTGTTGGAGGAAAAACGAGAACGAGCCTACATACAAGAAGCTCGGTACAAACAACAAGTAGCTCAGTATTACAACAATTGAGTGAAACATCGACAGTTTCAAATAGGCGACCTCGTTCTCAGGAATAATGAAGTTAGCAAGTCGGAGAAGCTCGGTAAACTTGAAGCCACCTGGGAAGGTCCGTATCAAATCCAAAATGTCCTCGGCAAAGGCTCATACAAGCTCGTCCACTTATCTGGGGAGCCAATACCCCGAACTTGGCATATTTCTCATTTAAAGAAATATTATTTGTAATTTATGTAGTTTGGATTTTATTAAGTTCTTTTGTGAAGCATTTTTTGTATACATACTGCATTAGATCCAAATCGAGCTAAAACTCCAAATTGAGAGTAGCAGTCAACCGCGCGAGGAGACCACTCCTATCGATTACATCGACAAATAAGGGACTTCAAAGCCAAAACTTCGACTTCAGACGAAGTGGCGAAGTCAAGCGCGCGTGAGGAGTCCACTCCTATCGATTAAATCGACAAATAAGGAACTTGAAAGCCCAAACTTCGTTCCTAAACGAAGTGGCTACCCGAAGTCTCAAAACTTCGCCTTCAACTACCCGAAGTCTCAAACTTCGGTATCAAACGAAGCGATCACGAAGTACGAGCCAGTCATCACAATAATTTGAAGCAAACTTGATTACACAAATTGAGTAAAGCTTTAGAAAAGTAAAGGGAAAAATTGTATTTTATTTCATATGTATGTATTACAATCATGATGGAGGGTCCGACCCCGGAGACCTACCACTAAAACTAAGGTACTTCTCCACGAAGCCCAGACCCGAGCTCGAGCTGGCGCCGCCGTGACCGAGCACCGAATCCAAAAAGGCCATTCCTTCGCCACGGCCAAAACCTCCTCGGCCACGGCCTAGAGACGCAGATCGACCTCGGCCTAGAAACGCAGATCGACCTCGGCCTGGAGGCGCAGCCCGACCTCGGCCTGAAGGCACGGATCGACCTCGGCCAGTCACCACACGTCGGCCACCGCCCCGAGCCATGATCGCTTGAGTCTGCTCTCGGGTCAAGGCCGCACTGGGCGGCTGCACCCCCTCCAAGTTACCCTCCAAAAAGGCTTCCGAGACAGGATCAAGTCTTGTATTCTTGGACTCAATCCACCTCTTTAGCTTCGGGTTCCTCTTCAGCACAGTTTTATACATGGATCCGAGCTTGAGAAGCGCCTCTTCCTGCTCACGAACTTGCCAGGAGTCATCGCCGTACCTTTCTCGGTACTCCCTTGCTCGAGCTCGGACCTCCTTTATTTGTGTCTGGACTTCGTATATGGTCATGCCACCGCTTTTATGTATACGGTCCTCGTATTCTTCATGCTCCTCGGACAAGGCCTTAAAGGTCTGGAGGTCGTCCTTGACATTCTGGAACTTATCTTCAAGCTCCAGAAACTTCGCGTGCTCTTCATCAAGCTTCTCCTGAGCTGACCTAAGCTTCGCCTCGAGCTCGGTCTCGATGTTGGTAGCTCGGCTTTTCCAACACGCGACCTCGACCTCGGCAGCCTCGGCAGCACGACGAAGCTCGTTTATTTGTTGTTCAAAATGCGAAGTATTGGAGAAGTCAAAGGCAGGCTACAGCAGCAAAAATTAAACAGTTCAGCACAAAGCGCAGTTCAACAACAGATACTTTATATACATGTGGAAAAAGCGCCGCCCTAGCGGCGACGTGATACAAACTAAAAAGAGAAGAAAAAGCTAACTATCGCCGACCTCGGGCTCCTCAGCGCCGTCCTCGCCTCCTCCCTCTTCGGCATCGGCAGCCGGCCTCCTAGCCAGATCGGCAATGATAGCCTCAAGACTATCATCCCGATCTACCGGGCAGTGCCGAACCACCTGCTCGGACAGCAGGGTCTTCTGCTGCGCGAGCCGCTCCAGCACCGGGATGGCCGCGGTGCACTCCACGAGCACCTCCGCGTACTCCCGCAGCATCTCCTCCTTAGTCGCCGTTTCATACCCGTACTTGACTTTATCAAGCTCGGGGTAATCCTTGGCAACCGAGTCGAGCGCTGCCGAAGTAATCGGCGTGCTCATGGCGGTCACCAGCTGCGCCGCCACGGTGCCGAAGTACTTGGAGCGGAAGATCCGCTCAGCAAGTGCTCGCAACACGCCGCCCTGCTCGGCCGCCGCCCGCGCCATCCTCTCCCTCTCCTCGGCGAGCTCCCCCCTCAGCCTCGCCGCCTCGGCCTCCGCCGCCGCCACCTTCCTTTCCGCCGCGAGCAGCTCGACCAAAGTCCTGGCCTCCTGCTCCTCCGCCCTCGCCGCCTCGGCCTTCGCCCCCTCGAGCTTGGCTTTTAGGGCCCTGAACTGCTCGACTCCGTCGATGACGAAGTGCGAGAGGGCGCTCAGCCCGTCCAGCACCATATTGGCCTCCTGCACAGAATATGTTAATACAGAACAAGAAAAAGAATAGAAGTAAAGACAAACTTCTTCCACTCACCTCGGGGAACGAGGCCCTACGAGCTTCCCCCGACCCGGACGCCCGAGCATCCGGGCCCCTCACCTCCTCCCTCCGAGGCTCCTCCAGGTCAATCACATTGGGAGTCGCCCCGGCCTCCTCCCTCTCCGCCCTCTCCGGGCGCGGCGTCTCCTCGGCGGCCGAGGTGACCCTCGGCCTCTTCTTCTTCTTCCTCAGTGCCGCTTGGAGAACCTCAGGATCCACTGCAGAAGAAAAACAGAATATTATTCCAGTTCGGATAAACGAAGTCAAAATACCAGTTCGGATAACGAAGACAAACTACACTACGAAACCTCACCCGGATCCACGTCGGCGATGGTGTCACAGGGGCTCAGCCCATGCCTCGACAGCTCCGCCTCGGCATATTTCCTCTTAATGGGGCCGAGGCTTGCCAAGCCCACCTCGACCTCGCCGACGGGATCCACCCTCAGCTGCGGCCCAAACTTAGCCGAGGACCAGTTGTGCAGAGGCACTCCCTCTGCTCGGCAGAAGAAAAACTTCTTCTGCCAGTTCGACACCTTCGACGGGGTAACCAACTTGAATTTGTTGGTAGGGGAGAGGTACACCCACCCCGTCGGTGCCCGCTTCACCCAATAGAAGCGCAACAAAGAATCTAATGAGGCCGAGCCTCCACGGCTGCCGACCTCTATACAAAAACCGACGATCTGCTTGATCGACGGCGGTGCCAACTGCCCCAGAGGCAGCCTCCACCTCTCCAAAAACTCAACAAAAATGGGGCTCAAGGGAAAACGAAGACCAAAATGCAAATAATCTTCATAAACAGTGAAAAAGCCTACGGGAGGAGAGCTACCCCTATCCTCCTCCCGAGGGAGAACTAACTCCATGGACTCGGGGAAAACAAAATTACGGGCCAGGTTCACCATGTGCGAATTGCTCATGGTGGAGGAAAAGTCTAGCACCGCGCCCGACCCAGCTAGGGGGACGAACTCAACTTCCCGATATACGGGAGGGGAAAAAGCACGGGTAAAAACCCTAACAGAAACCCTCGCCGGAAAAATCCTAATCGGCGAGGGAGACTCTACCACCTCAAGATCGACGGGGGTGCGAGAAGAAGAAGAAGAAGAGGAAGACATGATTGCAATGCACTTACTTGTTCAAAGGATTCAAAGGATTGGAAGGTTTTTCTCGAACTTGAAATCGACAATGGCAGAAGCAGAAAGGCAAAGAGCTTTTTGCAGATCGAGAAACTGAATTAGGGATTGGGGAAAGTGAAAAGTGTTGGTTAGCTTCCAAAGGAAGCCTTTATAGACGTCAAATCACCTTTTCCCAACCGCCTCTTTTTTCAAAATCCCGCCTCTTCAGCTCCTCCAGCAGAAAAGCGACACGTGTCACCCACGACCCTCTACAACAGCTGTCTCCCACCACCACGGTTTCTACCTCGGCTTCAGCCAGAGAGTTATTTCTACCTCGGCTTCAGCCAGAGAGTTACTTCTACCTCGGCTTCAGC